>JANPWX010000096.1:12765588-12842254 GCA_024734555.1 Trochalopteron elliotii | reverse complement strand
TAATCATGAACATGTGTTTATGTGTATATATATATAAATATATATGCTAGAGGGAAAAGAATCTGCATATAAGAAATACACTATTTGATTATTTTCCTGTTTTATATAACCATCCAAGTGAAACAAATCATTCAATCTAAAAGTTTGCCTATACATAGATGTCCACAATGTAAATAAGAAGGCTGAATTTTTTTCTGAGTTAACTTACTAGTGTGGGTGGAGAAAATGACAAGCAAGGAGATTTTCTTGTGGAAAAAAATCTGCCCTTTAGTTCTCAAGGTGCATAACAAGTCAGTGGACGGGTGAAAGTGGAAAATTTTGAGTCATTTAACAAGCAGGGTTTGAAAACTGCTTGAATAGAGAAGAATACCAGAACCATGAAAAAGGCCTGGGAAGGACCCAAGCCCTTTCCCAGCTGGCCATATATCAGCAGTTTACTTATTGGTATTTAGAGGGAAGATTCTTTTCTCTTGCCAGAATATTTAGCTTCTGCCTGGTGCATAGTTTCTTGTAACTCTTTTGGAAGCAATAATCAAGAGGGCTCTTCACTGCTGGAGATGGTAGACTAAAATAGAAAGAGTAACTGCTATAATTAGAGCTACTCCTCAGATTATTGTATTGAGGAGACAGGACATATCTATATATAGGCTTATAAAGTGAAACAAAAATCTATAATTGAAGAAAGAAACATTAAGTAACAAATTATCTTAAAAAAAAAAAAAAAGAAAATTGCGTCAGAACTAAATTTATTTTCCAGAAGGAAGAAAACAGTTAACCAGGAAGAAATTGAAACTATCTCCTAGATTCCAGACACTCTTCACACTGTCTGGCAACCTAGTGAGATCTTAATTCAGTAAAGACTAACTAGGACTCAGGAATGAGACCTCAGTGTTTGAGTGGGACTTTAAAAGAACTTTCACTTCCTTACTCACTAGCAGTCAAGAAAGCCAATCATGCATAAAAAATGAGAAAGCCAGTATAAAAGTCTATATTTTCCCAGGTATGCAGGATCTTGTGTGTGTCTCATCTATGTTCTGTATCACCTATCTCAAAAAAAAAGTAGAACTGGAAAAGGACCAGAGAACAGCAATAAGAACAGTCAAAATATTGGAAGAATTTCTGCTGTGTGAGCAGCTCACAGGCTAAGGCTCTTTAGCTTGGAAAAGAGATGTTGGGTGAGGGACAACAGGGAGAATTTTACTTAATGGTATATAGAGCAGGGGCACACAAGCCTCCCAGCACGGAGACAGTGGGCAGGTGCTTACAATTCAGTGTCTCTTCCTACACAGTACATATTGGATTCTAGTGGTAATTCCAAATTTAAAAAAAAAATTGGTTCAGGTAATGTGTGCTAACTTTGAACCTCCCTTGCTGTGGGTTATTGTGATCAATGAAAATTTGCATTTGTTCAAAAGTTGTTGGGAAATTTCATTTAAAAATATCTGTAAGGCCAACAAAACATAAAAATACCACTTCTTCCCCAGCAGATCCTGCAGTGTCTCCAAGAGTGCTTAACAAGCTCTGACACTATTCAAATTGTGCATTACCAGACTTTGTCTGATCCAGCACAGCTGCTGTCATAAGCTCCCAAGGACCAGGTATTGATTCAGGAACACTGTTGTGAGCTACTAGAACACTACAGTGTCTGAGGGATCAGAAATTTGCCTCAGGGTGGCTGTTCCCACACTGTTCTCTCTGTGCTGTCCTAATGTTCACAGCCTGGTGTGAAATATTTGACACTTCCAACTGGAAGGTAGAAAGGGTCTGAAAATCTGTTAGAAAAATGACATGTGGGAGACCAAGAATTGGAAGCAAATATGTTGCCCTCTGGTAGCAAAATAGAGGATATTTATGATCATTGAAGAGATCAGTTTACTAAAATGTAAGTGGCCTGTCAAACTGTGAGTGTGGGAGGGAAAGATAATGAAAAAAAAGCATTTGTGAGAAAAAAGTATTTATCATCTACAATCTCAGTCTGGCTATTAACATCCTCTCTTTTTTCCTGCTGAATACTTTTCTGTTGAAAACCACACTTCTTGTGTTTTAGTTCCAAATGGAAGTTGTCAGCTTGAGATCATAGTGCCTAGAAGGAAATATTTAGTGTTTTATGGTACAAGTTTCATTCACCTCATTAGCGGAATCTTTCCGTGCAAGAAGTCAGCCATCTGCCTTATTGTCTCTCGGGTCAATCTAGTAATAATCTTAAAAAATTATATAAAAGTGATTAAAAATGCATTCAGATGGAAATTTGCACGCTCAGTGTCTGATAGCATTCCACAAAGTCAACATCTGTCACCTTCTTGGTGAAAGCAGTATGTCTAGACACGCTAAAACTTTGAACTGTGAGTATATAACACTGGTCTCAGCCTCTGCAATACCTCCAGTAATTTTCAACTAAATTAGTTCTAGCTAGTTAGATTGATAAACCATGACACACAAAGATTGCTGTTTGTGAGGAGTACTGTTTACCTAAAAATATAATTTTAGACATAACATCTGAACATACAAGTCTAAAAAATACTGTCAAGACAATTTTTTAGAATAAATAATGTAACACTACATAATTTGCTTTCTTACCTTTTAAAAATGCTGTGCCATTTTCAGCTGCCCTTGACTCTTATGTTTGTTTATTCCTAGTTGGTGCTACACAACTCCTACCTAAAAACCTTTCCTGGCTCCTAGCAGGCCCTCTAGAAAGATCCTGATTATTCAGGGTGAATTGGATTGGGACCCATTTACATTCCAAGGGAGGTAATGCTAACTTCAACTACCTTTGAACTCATGCACAATAAAATGGAGAGTATGAATCAGGCTAAACTCTATTTTGAAAATGTAATTATAGCCCATTATTTTACAAAAATCTTTCAAAGATGTGTGCTTCTACCACCCACTTTCAAGCAATTCCTTGCCCTTTAATATAGGAGTTGGGCAGCATTCTTCAAACACATAAGGCTGATGCTTGGCTCCCAAGTATATGGCATCGTTTCAAAAATACCTTGCATCCATCAAATATGATGGACTGAAGCCAATCATATAGTGACCCTACCCCATTTCAATGCCTTACTAAACAGCACTCTAGTCACTATGTGTAGTCCAATTTAGTTTTCTGTTCATGAGAAAAGAGTACAGTATCCTTCAGTGAAATTGATGCATTTTTTCCTTTTCGTTACATGAAATAAGTCTCATAAAAATACCTTAATTTGATTTATAATAATGAATAGGCTTGATGTGTTGTTCTTCCCCAAGGTAATTTTTAACTCTTGTTAACTCTTGCACAAATTCCTTAAATGCCTGGTCACAGAAGAGTATGTCCTACTGTATTACTTAAACATGATGTAAACCACTAATACACATTAAATGTAATGCCATGTCAGGCATCTGGTTTAACAGATGATCAAGTCCCTTTTCTGGAATGGTGGGCTGTCAATAAAATAGGCGGGTGAGAGATTTACCAAAATGAAGTGTTTTGTCTCCTAAGGCTTCATATATTTGCCAATAAAACCAGAATGAATAAGAAAGTTTTTCCTGCATTTAGTTTATATCAAACTATATATGGAATATATAATAATAATATATTTATATGGCATATATAGAATAATATACCTATATACAGTAAAAGGGCTTTGAAAGTGAACTCTTACCTTACTGGTTTTAGCATCTATCTATGTAAGGAGACAGACTTTGGTGAACTGCATGGCCTAAACGAAATGATAAACTGAATGATAAAAACACACAGTTAAACTTAGCAGGCATGCAGTAATTTGAAACTACTTTAACAAGTTTTTTGAATTTGACATCCTTTTTAAACAGCTTTTTTACAATTAAAAAATACCCAAAACATCACAACTCTGAAATATGTTAGGCTATACCGTTTACAAAACAAATCTAATCAATTGTTACTTACAACGAAAGTGTAGATCCATGGCTTTTTTATTCTGCAGAACTGTGTTGATTTAAAGTTAAGTTTGCTAAGTAAATTTTCACTTGTTACATAAATGCCACCTTTTAAAAATATAAAAATAAAGAAAATTTATTTTATTGAATAAGAAATTAAAAACAATATTATTTATTTTTATTAGCAGTTTTTTATATCCTTCCCTAGCAATTGTTTGGCTGGTGGCATACACAGCACCAGAAGGGGGTTCAAAAATTCCAGCTACAGGAAATTTTTGCTGGAGCTTCATTGTATATTCAGACTCAAAAGTTGAAGAAATAAATAGTTTCCATAGCCAGGAAGTATCTGGTCAGAGCTATCAGTACTTTTTAATTTGTATTCCTAGCTCCAGAATTTGTTCTGTGTTGGTCCACGTACCTCTTCTCATCTTTATAATTCATACCTGCTGCAAGTAGTGTTATCCAACATACAGCTGGCTCACTTTCCATGATCTAATTACCATTACTGTGCTTTAATACTAATGTTCAAAAAATGAAACCTCATATTGAAATTAAAGGGAAAACCTTACATGTGCACATATGAAAATCTCCATTTTATCCTCGGATTCTAAAGAAATGAGGCTTAGAACACTACATTGTATGATGGCCTAGAGTAACCACACTCAAATAGGATTTTTGAAAATCAGTACCTGGACAAAGGCAACTGAAGCAGGACTGTTTCAGTTTGGAGAAAGAGTGAAGCACCCAGTCACCACTTCCTGGTGGGCAGCCAGCCTGCCTGACAGCTCCTGCAAATTGGTCTGGCCACCATCACAATTCTAGTAGATGATCAACTGGCACCTATGTGCTTTGGGAAAAGGTAGAGCCTGTGATAATTCTTGCTTAGATAGAGATGGGGAGAAGGCACTGTGTGAGAATTTAGGGAACACTGGGCAGAACCAGAGGCATTCAACAGGGAGAGGTAAGTTCATACAAGCTGTACCAGGTGAAGACAGGTTATAATAGAGAGGCGCAGAAAATAAATTCACAAGGAAAGAGACTTTTAGTTTTTCCATTAATGAAATAGCTAATTTTAAATATGGTATGCCTAACAAGCTCAGTAGCTAGCAGAAACAATGACAGGACTCTGCTTTTAATCACTGAGTTGGATAAAACTTTTTGGTTACATCAGTCTAATGAGATCAGTCTCTAACCTAAACAATGTACATTTCTCATCAGATGTGCCTTCATGTCAGCGGTTTTCCTTTATCAGGTAATCCTATTTTGCTATCATCTTTATAACTGAAAACCCTTTTTTTAGTTCTTGTTTCACTTTTTAGTATACACAAATTCAAATCAACAACCATCTTCCAGGACCTTGTTCTTATCTTAAAGGAGGTAGACAATCATTATATAAAAAGGCAATTATAAAGCAAAGAAATACATTTTCACATTAGAATGCAGACAATTCAGTGCCAAAGAATGCGATTGAGATAAGCAAATTAGCAAAAGAGTAATAATAAAAATGCCCTAGAGGTGTACATGAACAATAAAACAGGCAGTTAAATTATTTCACTGCAGTTCTTTTGTTATGCAGCATGACAAATCAGCAAGGAATGAATAATGCTATTGGTTTGCTGTTATTATCTACCTATAGATGAGAAGAAATCACAAAATAACAAAATGGGTCAGACTGGGAAGGGACCACAATGGATCATCTGGTCCAACCTCTCTGTTAAAGCGGGGTCATCCTAGAGCACACGGCACAGGATTGTGTCCTGATGGTTCTTGAGTATCTCCAGTGAGGGAGACTCTACCGCCTCTCTGGGCAACCTGTTCCAGTGCACAGCCACCTGCAGAGTGAAGAAATTCTTCCTCATATTCAACTGGAAGTTCCTATGAATCTGCTTTTGCCCATTACCTCTTGTCCCATTGCTTAGCACCAGCAAGAGCCTGGTTCCATTCTCTTGGCACACTCCGTCAGATACTGACAGACATTGATGATCTCCCCTCTCAGTTGTCTCTTCTCGAGCCTGAACAGACCCAGCTCCCTCAGCCTGTCCTTGTAAGAGAGATGCTCCAGTCCCTTCATCATCTTTGTTGCTTCTACTGGACCTGTTCCAGGATCTCCATGTCTCTCTTGTACTGAAGAGGATGGAACTGCACACAGCACTCCAGATGTGCCTCACCACGACTGAGTGGGGATAATCCCTCTTGTCCTGGTGGGAATGTTCTGCTTAATGCACCCCAGGATACCACATGGAACAGTGCTGGCTCATAGACAGCTTGTTGTCCACCACGACATCCAGGTCCTTCTCCACAGAGCTGCTTTCCCATCAGGTCAGTCCCTAGCCTGTACATGTGTCTGGAGTTATTCCTCCCCAGGTGCAGGACCCTGCATTTGCCACTGTTGAATTTCAGATGGTTAAATATATATACATATAATTTTATATATTATTACATTAAAACATAAATTATTACATATTACATAGATACTTAAAAAAAGTGAGAGCAAAAGCTTTCATACCAAAGTAATATGATCATGCATACACATAAAAAACTGAATAATGTAAATATATTTTTCCAAATTCTGTGCCTTAACTTAGGAAATATTTGTTGCCTGAATTTACAGCAGGCAGAGAAACTCTGTGCCAAAGGATGCACTTTTTTCATATCTTTATAGGTCCATGAAAAGATGATAGTTAAAAAAATTATACTTAGTAATATGTTATCCTTATGCTCATTGACAGGACTGGGTCCCATAACGTCTTCCAGTAGCAAAGCTGGGATGTGCAGGGCTCTGTTATCACTTGGCTGGACCTATGGCTCACCCTACACACCAAATCCAGGGGACCGGGACCTGCTGAAGTCCCCACACTTACCCTCAAACAGCTGGAGAAAATGGCAGCCCAGGACAGGCTGCCACCAAAGTGACAACCACAGCTCACCTTCAGCCACTTTTCTCTGAGAACTCCTCATCTGACAGGCTGTCAGGTGCATGAACAGATCCAGCAGAGACAGCTGCTCCATTTATCCACCATCAGGCTGACAAGGGGTCCACACAAAGGTTGATTTTTTATGAAGTACAATTCTGACAGCCATGTTTAGTCCTTGAATGCTCCTTTGTGGGAGAGGAAAAGTCAGCCTTTGTCTGTCTTGTATCCTTTTACTGCTACAGGAGAGATAACATCGCTACAATCATCTCTAAGGTACAAAGCCATAAAAGAGCTAACTCAAGATTACAATACATAAATAAATGATGGAGGCTCAATGTTGCCTGAAATCTAAGTAATCTGTTTGTTAAAAATAGCATCAAAAGGGGAATGGTGACATAGAGTGCTTATTGTAAAGGAATTTGAGAAAAAGGCAACAGTAGACACAGGTCTGAAACACTGAAGGCGTTATTGGAAAGCTCTGTTGAATTCAAGTTTATTTGATTTGGCAGAGGTTTGTCACTAAGCCATTTATTATTAGCTCTGACTTGTCCATCACCTCATAAAAGTCAAATGAAACTAAAATGAAGCCATGTATTTGAAAGTATTTTTTAATAAGCAATAAACATATGGTCAAACAAAAGGTTAAAATAGACATGGTTTGAAAATAAAAAAGTTAAATTCAAGAAGGCGGCAGAGCTATGGAGAGATGCCCAGAGCAGGCTGGGGCAGAGGGAGATGGGTGCCACACCATACTGCCCCTGAGGACATGTGTCCTTCCCATCACTCCTCCCAGACACCATCTTCTGCTCTGTGAAGTGTTCTGGGGTGATGTACCAATGCTGGGGCCTGCCATTACTGTTATTTGACAAGGCAGTTCTTAGGCAGAAGGGACTGGACAGCCCTTAAGGGACAAGAATGGGCCATGCTCCTGCCCCAGTAGATGAAGGCAGCAATGCCCTAGGTGCCAGGCCCAGGCACTGGAATGATGCTTTATCCATCAGACTCTGCTGTTGGGAGCATGACTTGGGAAGCCGTGCATCACAGGGATCATCAAAACCCTCTGTCAGCTGGCTTCAGCCTCAGGCTTCAGCCTCAGGGCAGGGCCATCCTTCATCAGCCAGTCGGTGCATAGAGATTCTTTCACAAAAACCAAACAAAAAACCAGCCCCATGGTCCCCTCACCCCTCAAAAAACCCCAAACCAAACCCAAACACCCAAAACAGGCTCACAGGTAACGTTTTAGGTGCATCATGCACGTGCTAAACAAAAAATCACAAAGATCAAAATGAGGAGTGTTCAAGTGTACAATTATCAGGCAGGGGAATCTCTACAGTGTCTCATTTTATCACACAGTGCTGCTTTTCTGGCATTGTAATTTTATTTGGATTTGCTGCACTTTTTCTCTTATCTACTAGGAGTTTTGAGAAGACTGTCCAGTAGTTCTTTAGCATAAAAGAGAACAAAAGAGAAAACATAATTCACAAAATAGAATGAGATTGATGAAACAGAAGGCAGACAAGAGTGGGTAAGGGATACCTAAAATGGCATTTCATTCAGAAAGAAATATTTCCAGAGAAGTAGTGCTGTTTATTTATGCCTGAACTGGTCAAAGAGGCAAAGTCTGGGCCAGCATAGAACATAGATTTGGATGCATACGACACTCTTAGAGGATCACAAAAGCAAATCTTAGCTTCAGATTATTTCAGTATTCCAGTAAGGTTAGTATTAAGGAAGAGGCAAACAGCCTTGGAAAGGATGAGATGGTCATGAAAGCATTCCGTTATCCCTAGGACATTATTCCTACCTAGGGAATTTCAATTAAATGAAAATAACCTAAAAATTCTGGGACAGAGCAATGCGTCAGGGAGCCCAATACCAGAAAATAAAACCAGATATCTGGGGGAGAATGAAAAGAATTGCAAACAAATACTACCATCTACTACTGTTCAGGTTTCCAAACATTTTTGACTCAAAAGACTTTCTGAGCCAAACAGGGTATTCTATACGTTGACTTGTCATCACTTTTTCTGCTGTAACTACTCCAGTTTTCATGTCAGCTCTCAGCATTTACAATATCCTTTGGCAGGAGACTTCACTAGTCTTTCATTGTTTCATCAAGATTCACTTCTTTTTTTTTTTTTTGTTACAGATCCCATCTGGTCACTATTTTGTCTTTCCTGTATCACTCAGAGACCTTTGGTACAAATACGATAACCAAGATCCATCAGTCATATCATTCCATGCAAAGAACCTACCTCTATTTTGTTGTCCAAAACCCACTTATTTGATTACTGTAACTCTCATCTCTACAACTCCTGGGTAACTCAAGATTATTTATTACTCCATTGTTTACCTTTTTCTTTACGTAATTTGCAAATATGTTCAAGACCAAAGCCAAACACAGATGTCTGCAGAATTCAAGTATGTTCTGACCATACTATGCCCACCTTGTCCCTGCGAGATCCTCCTTCTTAGCCCATGTCTAGGTTTGATTTGACACTATTGCAAGGAATTACAGAACTTGCTGACCTGCCAATGAACTTTGTGGTTGATAAGACTCCTTCATAAAAGCGGTATTGATTGACCTTTTAGAAGCATAACAGGTTTACATGGTTGCTAATTCTAATTCAATATTTCACATACCCCACAGTGACTCATTTCATTGCTCACGCCAGACTACTAAGCAAATCATGAAAACCTTCAAAAGCACATGTCAATCACCTGAAGGGGAGCATCTAAAGATTACAATTCTGTATCTGTAATCACCTGTAATAATGTGGAGCACATAGTCCTATTTACTTGGGGAAACACCATGCTTATAATCAAAGTCTGCTGCCTGTCTTTTGTCAAACAGTTTGATATTGCAAGTGAGAAGTTAGCCTTTAACTTCAGTTCCAGCTCTAGAGCTATTGGTTTCTTTGGCCTGTGGACTATCCTTCCATTGCTGCACACTGCATGCTAGAATTCCTGCAGATAAGGAACCTCTGGTATGATGTCCTTGACATTTTTGTTGATAATCTTGACTGTTTTGGAGGGGGCTGGTGAGAGGGCTAAAAGGTCTGTCCTCCATCAGAGGGACCATGCACAGGCTTCAAGATTTTTGCTGCATGTTTCTCGGCAGGGAATTGTTTTTCAGCTTTATTTCCTACAGAAACTAAGTGTAGGTAATGGTGATACCCTGTGTGCCTGTTAATGAATGTGCAAGTGCAACTTCACAATTAGGTATAGTGTTTAAAAATCCTCAACACATCAGAAAACACATTCCATCGATATTGACAGCTCGCATAGTAAGGAAACTGAACACAGTTCCTTTCCAGAGAAAAGAGGCACCTACTTCAATTAATGGGTTACCTATTTCAAGCTTATAGCTACAGACTGCTTTCTCTGAAAGCCCTTTGAAAGTGGTAAGTTTTAGGAAGTAGTCATAAAAAGGGAATGGGAAAATCGGATTCCAGCAATTTTCTCCTCATTTTGTGTTCTGCTCTTTTAAGCTAACATTTTAACATTTCACAAGAAGGTAAAATTCTGTGTTGCATATTAAGATGCTTTTAAAAGTAAAAGCAGGAGCCAGGGATGATACAACACGACAGGGAGTGTTTTACATTAAAATGTTAACCACAGTAAACTGGTTTCTTACCTCTGCTTTAATTTTCAGGGTTAATGCAGCTAAAGAGTGAAGTGACTCCAATACAGGGTTTGAGAACACAAAGATTCTGAAGTTTAAATTATGTGGTGTGATTTTTTTTTTTAGAGATTATATAAATATCATAAAAAATATAACAAATTTAAGCAAGACTCCTTGGAGATTATCAACTATCCTTCACACATCGAATTGCTTAAAAAAAGAGTTAAACATTCAGGCAGTTTCATTTTTCTTTTTCAAAACTTTATTAGGTAGACATAACTAGATGACATTGTAAAACCCCTTGTGTGCAAGTGAACGAACTCTACAATGTATGTCTCCCCACAATTAATCAAGTCCACTGCCCCCTGCCCCCATTTCTAAATATTGATTTTAAGATGGGTGGAGTGCATTCAAATGCTACTTTACATTCTTCCGTTTCATCATGGGGAAGCACTTTTTCAGTCTGTTGCTAACAGGGGCTTGGGATGTCAGTGTAAGTGAAAGGAATGCCTTTAAAGGAAACAAAGTACCGTAAGTTTTGTCTTACGAAATTCAGTCTCATACGAACACCAGATTCATCGCAGAGTCTTTTAAAAATTAAACTGCCTACCGTGATTGTATTTAGCAAAGTGAAGCAATACAGAGACATATCTACTACTGAATACTAGTGAGGTAACATTTTGAAAATAAAACTGTTAAAAAATTCACTTACTTTCGAAAGGTCCTGTCCAGCAGGACATTGGCAGAACACCCTCCCTTGTATCCATGCATGTACATGTGCATATACAACCTGTGTCTACTACAGCTTTTTAAAGAACAAGATTTTAGTTATACATTCATCAGGACAAGTTTGAAGATCAGACACCACTATGGTAGATTCAACAGAAGACTTCAATGAACCATCTTCTAGACCTCCTAAATGAAAAGGCACTCTGAAGAAGGTAGCAAGAAATAATCCTTACAAAACATTGACAAGAACTAAAGCAGCCACATAGGTAGCACACTCAACAGTGATTATTGGTATACATTTAAAATATCAACTTGAAGATGAATTATTTGTAAAATATTGCCCAAGACTACTGGATGTTTTCATCAAGTTATTACAGCATGAAGACCATTGTTGCAATACTATGCAACAGAAAATATAGTATTGGCTAAATGCAGGACAAAGATAATGGGGAAATCTTATCAGCATTTTAGTTGTGTGTCTGCTGGTTCTAGGAGAGAAAAAAATCCATTTAAGAAATAACTAGTGAAAATAAACAGTAACTCATAAGGTTGAAGGAATATTTTGATATATGGCATCTTCTATTTAATGGATTATAGAAGGATCAAATTTTTAATGCCTAAAATTTTGAGATAATGCTGAAATAGAAATCATTAAGATAAATTCACTTATAATTTTATTGCAGTATGGCTCTAAATCAAATTCCCTACCACCAAAACTTTCAGATATGCAAGCTGAATCCTGACTAAACAGTCACAGTAGTGTTCACAGTAACACTGTGACAGCTATATTACCAATTAGTAACTCCAGGGTGGAAAAAAAGCCATGGTTCTGAAAAACTCAAGAATTTCAGGAAAATAAAAGGTTCAAAGGGATACTCATCTTAATTCTTCCTTCTTTCCTTTACAAATTCTCAGTGGAGGAAATTGAACATATTAAAACCATCTTATGAACCTATAAAAAATAGACCTTCTAATCATAATGTTTCTTCTTACCCTTTAACTCAATTTCCTTCAGATAATTACCTTTTATACTTTTTTTTTTTTTTTACAGATAATTGCTACCATAAGCTCACGAAACTCAAGGTAATTTTAGAAAAGTAGCTTATTCCTGACTTCAATAACAGCTGGACAATAGTAGCATCAATGTTAAAGAGAACAGACAGTTCCTTTAGTAAATCTAGAACATAAAGGGTAAAATTCTACTGCCTTCTGGAAAAGGAAGGAAGAAATAAACCCCACAACACCCATTTTGAAGCTATTGGAAGATGGCAAAATGAGTAATACTTTTCCAGATCACACCTCCCACCCTGCAGTGAAGGGCTGGGCAGAGATCCCAGAGCTGCGCTACCATCTCGATTGATGGTTTCGTCCACCCAGATACCCACCCCAGATGAGTTACCAACTTGTATTAACAAAATGTTAGTTCCAGTTGGATAACACTGAAATGCTCTCAACCTGTTTTAAGTCCCAGCCTAGTTACAGTGCATCTCCATGTTCCATCCTCCTTGGTGCCTCCACCTCCAACAATTAGTGCGAACAAGGCACGAGTGAACCCCCGAGCTGGCAGGTACAGCCACAACGGGCTGTGCTCTAACTGAACTTTGGCTGAATTCCCTTCTCCAAAAAGCTGCATTTTTTTCAGTGGTTGAAAACTCATGGCTTCTTATGCTGGAGGAACCAAACTTACTCTAACAACAGCTTAAGACACATTTCTGCAGAAGTCTGAAGGAAGGGAGTCAGAGGGAGAGATGGGGGCAAAGGGCAAGTTAAAAAAAACAGAGATGAGATCATCACAATTAATATACGCCGGCCAGATTACTTTTATGATAGGCTAACTTCTTCCCTAATATAACATTTGTCAACTTTCTGAGGAAACCAATACTCATTACTTTGGCTTAATATAACTGTAGGAGTCCACAGAACAGGAATTCCCATATTGCTCTGTTGAGGGGTATGAACACCTTTCATTTGTTTCACACAATAAGGCACTTACACATTTAAAATCCCTTGTTATACAAAACACTAAATACTGGAATTCAAGTGTTGATTTCATGGGCATTGCCTTCCTCCAGTTTTTATAAGTTCTTAGTCATCCCATAAATATACTACAAAAAGTTCCAACCACTGATACATCTAGCCTGTATGTTACCCAAATGCAGAACTAGGAATTGCTTTCTTAATGAATCCACAGTGTTTGGGCAGCACCCTAGTTGTGCCAGAAGCCTGTACACTAAAAAAGATGTGATCTATTATCTCACTACCCTCACCCCTTCCCATTCAAATTAAACCTATTTTAAAGGGAACCCCTCACCCTAAAATACATAAAACAAGAGATAGGGACAAGAGAAGATTTCTCATTGAATTGTCATGGAATTAAATTCAGCTTGGACACACTCCTCAGAGACAATTTTTTCTTTTTTTCAGCACTATTCTCATCTCTACCACAGTGACAAGAATTAACAAACACCCGAAAATGTTATTTTGTACTCAGATGGTTAGTTATGTAACAGAGATTGCTGTGCTGTTTAAGTACATTTTAAAAAACGCAAAATTAAAACCCCTGAAGAAAAATTGATTTCAGCATCTTGCTTTTAAATAAATACAACAAAATTAATCTTTACTTATAGCTCAGCAAAGCATTAACAAAGCAACTTTTTATGAGATCACATTTTACAGGTCCAATTTGATCTTCAGCCATTTTCACAAGTCAGTTTCAAATTATGAAATTTAGAAGGAGAAAGAAAGCATACAAACAAAGTGTATAAGAATGGAAACATGGTAAACATTTTATTATGAGATGGTAAACAGTGAAATGTAAATCTATCCCTGTCCTTGCAATTTCTGGACACAAAGCAGCAGGATGCAAACTGATATGAAAAACTCTTAAGAGTGCATTTTTTAATGCATAAACGTAGTCCATGACAAAAGACTGAATCCATCTGCTCATCCAGAGCTTGCATAAGGCATGAAGATGTTTTCTGACTGCATCATAGTTTGACAGGACATGCTTAAAACATCTGAACAGCTTCTCTGGATTATGTACATATATCTCCTTCTAAAAATGAGGTAAACGTGGCACTGTGTTAGTAACATCATGCTCTGTGACAGTATTCAAAAATACTGTTTTCAGTCTGACAAATTTTCAACAAGGTGAACACTGAATGGGGTTGGCATGCAACTGTGTTTAAGATATGTGCAAAATTCACGTTTATGCTAACAAGTACTTTTTCACAATAAGCTTCTCTTCTGACTTTGATCCATCCAAAACACTGCAGATTAATTTTTCATGTTTTGATAAGCCAAATAAGCACCAAAAAAGGTTCTTTTGCACAATATGCATATTTTAATAAATGCATCACTATTATAACTATTGTGTTATACAGAGAGATTCATAAATAAACAGCTGGAATTATGTTTCCAAATGTATGCATTTATTTTTTGCTATGGAGTAATTAAAACTTATTACACATTTTGAACTTTGAAATCAGAGCATGCACTCTAAGATCAGTTTTCAGTTTTCATTTCCCTTATGGCATTTCACTATTAGGCCAAGAGAAGAGAAGCATCAGTGACTAACTGCCTAATATGTGCAGTCTGTTCTTTAATGCAGAGAGAACATATGGTTCCTGAACTCTTATGCACAGAAAGGTAAGGAATAATGAGTGAGGAAGTTCAGTCTGCAAGCAACTGCATTTGTTAGTTTTATTAAAAAGATGTTTTGGGGTGTTAAGGACTGCTCAAGCTGTAACACCAGTGAAAACACTGTTTGTCTTTCAAGGCTCAGCTGGTTTTTCATGTAACAGCAGCAAGATAAACTACCAAATAGGTCAGCAACATAACTTTTTAGATGATGTGTGTCCTGAAGTTCATGTTATGCCCTAAAAATACCGAACAGCTGCAATTCTATTTCTTACACTGTATGAGGAATTAAGAAAGAAGAAAGAAAGAAAGCAGAATTTGAAGAAACGTTACTTAACACTGTCTTTGGGTGCTGTTTCTAATTTTATTAGTGACTCCAAACATTAAGGTTTCTTTATTATATTAAAAGCTAGTATCCCCTCTCCTGACAATCTGCTCTAATGAGAATATTGTTTGGAAATTCTTCCCAGCTCCTTCCCTCTCCTGTGCTTACTAAACACATTGGCATCATTCTGCAAATGAGAGGAGTGGCTCCATAGTAGTTTACACTTCCTAGGAAGTGAACCAGGTTTTCCATGGCTATCAACATGCTACTAGATGTTTTTACAAAAGTATTTGTGACCAAATTCCACACTGGCACAAAAATAGTTTTCCCTGGTTTAATGGGGCTGTGACTTAATGTCAGGAATGAAGCTGACTCACTGCAACTATAAGGCTTAAAAATTAAAAGAAAGTAAGAAATTATCTAATAGTTTCCTCATGTAGGATTCTTTCCATCAGCAGAGATCTAATATAGATTATAACAGCAAGGCAACCTGTGGTTCTTATCCACAACCTGAACCTGCACAATTAGCATTCCAAAAATTATGATGTAATGTTTGCTCAAGAAGTGAAATAACACAACTAAATTTAAAAAATCTAACAAACCAACCAAGAATCTGCATGGCAAACTATTTGGCCATTGAATATTAAACAGTTTCTCAGATCTAGCTGGCAGAAGAAACCAGTCCATCACTGGTGAATCTGTATCCTCTGGGAGAATTACTGCCCCACCTACACACCATTTAACATCACACAAACTGTAACAGTCTTTGGAAGAGCAAAAAGTCTCTTGGCTAAAAAGAACACCTGATGGTGATCCAAAATGCTTTCTAGTTAAAATTGGCAGTAGTCCCTGCAAATTAATATTTTTAATGAAGTAAAACTTTTATAATGAATAAATAGGTGTAAATTACAAAAACCCCAAACACACCAGAAGAGTTCCCAAGTCAGTATAAGGAGCATCAAAACCAAACACAAAATCTTCCTTTACACATTTGCACTGCCTCAAAGGAAGATAACAGATCACTCAAAGTATCCCACTGTACTTTAATGACACTGAACAGGTAGGAATGAACAGTGGTGAACACTGAAGACTCACTGACTTTTTTGTACAGAACTAAGCCTGATTGATCAGCTCAGCACAAAGCTATTCAAAATTGCTTCTCTGCCTCTTGCTTGTATTCCTACTCAGCCTATTACTTTCACTGGCTAATAGACTGACATAAGGACAAGCACAATTATTTTCCAGTCACAAGCTCCTGGATAAACTCTGCACATCCACCTAACCATGCTCTGAGATGACACAGAACAGAAAACAATCCTGCTGCTATGGCTGAGTAGCCCTGGTACTTGACCCCATTAATGAAACACAACTAAGATACGCATAGTGGAGAGAGAGAGAGCAGCCCCTGCAGGGTGGGGTGTCCAGCCAGCCCTCCCAGCAGGAGCAGGATGGGGCACACACAGCCACAGCACCACAGCAAGAGTCCCAACTTTCACTGCACGTAGGACTGAGCACACAGGCGAATCCAGCCCCAGGCAAGTCTGAAACAGAAGGCTAGCACAGAATGGATTGAAGCATTTCCTAGTCTGAAATGCTGATGAGCAACAACTTTGCACAAAGATAAATAATCTTAAATATTAACTGTCGTGAAAGCAAACACAATGACCAGTGATAATCAGCATACAGTAGTGTGAAATCTGCCTTAGCAGGTTAATATAGCTGCCTGATGAAGTTTTCTGCAAATAAAGATGGAGTAGAACAGCCTGATGGCATCTTTAGAGTAGTTACAAAAAACACAATACACTTACATAATTTCCTTATAAAGTTCATTCAGTTTCTTTCAAATGAATAAATTAATGCTTTTAAAACAAATGACATGGCTTTAATGTATATAAGGTTTGCTGTGATGAGTCGCTTAAAAGCTAATGTTTACCCAAATGAAGCTTTATACTGAGCTATTTCTCATGCTTTAGTACATTATGTTATATAATATCGATAAAAATTGTATTTATGTACTTTTCAAGTGGGAATATTTTTATACAGATGGAAGAAGACTTCCATATCCCTGTTCTGCCTGGTCCTTGAACATTTATCCTGTTCTACAGAAAAGCAAAAATTATTGTAACTCCCTTTTTTTTCCCTACAGAAAAAGCAGAATCAGACTCACTCATCTTTACAACATCAGAGATGTCTCTTTCTGTTCTGTATAGAAAATGAAGGACCATTTCCCTTTGATTTAATCTGTTCTGATAAAATCAAAATGACCTAGATGAAATGATAATGCAGGAGCTGAGTTGTATGTTCCTTTTCTCCATCCACAAGGACATTGTCTGAACAGAAGTAAGTGTAGATCTATTATCTTCCCTTTTATGTTCTTTTTTCTAGTATCTTAGTTTCAGATCTTATTGAACTCTAGTTAAAAACTGAAAATGGCAAACATGGCAGAGTGAAAATAGCTACAAAGACTGTAAGAACATCTCACACATTTATACAGAACCAGGAAAAGAAAGGAAATTAATCCACTGTGTAGTTAATTACAGATAATCTCAAGTACTAAAATATTCTCAAGTGGAATAGTTTGACACCAAGTTACAGACTGCATTGCAAACCCAAATCTATCTATATATATCTTGCTCTCTGAGGTCTGAAGGTTTTTCTAAATAATACAAAAATATCTTCATTATTTGACATTTAAAGAGAGGAATAAAAATCCCTGAGTAAGCCAAAGACAACTGATATGTACAGCCTCAGAAAACACACTCAAAACCAAGACCAATTTTAAGGCAGCTTCCAAATTCAGACAGAACACAAATAGAAAACTGATGTGTCTCAGAAGAAAGTAAGTCTAAATAACAGGTGAATCTGCATTGACAATAGGCTTTGAATTTTATTTCTAAGTGTCATTGCTTCCCTTCTTAATTTGCAAATCTTTGAAAAGTACTACTTCTACTGTTAGGATAACAGAGTCAACATGCCCTTAAATTCAAATGGAAATTATTAAATAGTTATTAACTACTATGGTGTGCTTGAAGAAAAATACTGCAAGAAAACAAAACCAGAAGCTGACAGAAAACAAACATACTAGACAACTACTGGTAAGCTGATATTGGTGTTTCCAGGTAAACAAAAGTCATCAGCTTCTTCCACTGAGGCTTTGAAGTCAAAGTATCTTGTAACAGTATTATGTTGGTGGGGCAGAACACTATTTGCTTAAAAATTACAACTGGATTCAGATTTAACAACAATTTTCCAAGAAAGTGGTACAAAGTATGTCCTCTTAAATGGTACGTTATTTGCGAGCCTAAATTTTCAAGTCAGTAGACTCTTAAGGACATTTCCCATCTTCCTGCTTCCCCTTTCCCCATATATACACAAACATATATAAATACAGGTGTCTCTTCAAACACACACACTGAAACCAAGTACCTTTACAGTACCAATCTTCTTTTAAGATTAGCTTGTATTTTTACAGTATGAAGTAGATATTTTTCTTATTCAGTTCCTTTCTTTATTGTTTCAGTGTTCTGTCTAAACAAATTTATTCTAGTTTTTCTTTTAAGTTACATAAATTTGGACTAAAATTAAAAGTGAAAAATTCTCAGTAACTGATTCCTTATGCTCAATTACATTGCTTTTGTCATGATGCACTGAGAAAGAGGTTTGGTAGCAAACAGTGGAACTTAAGAAAAAAAGAGCAAAGGTAGCTATTCTCTTCAGAACTATCATGCGCCAGGAAGAGAAATACTGGAAGCAGAAAGTAAGAAGGAAGTGGCCTCCTAAGAATTTATGATCGCTTCCCTTACCCTGGATTCACAGATTTTCCTCATGAGACATCAGTGGATACTCCAAGACTTATGTAGTAGTAGCCTACTCCAGGGAACAAACAAACAAAATGTGCTATTTAGGTTATAAAATTTCATCAAGTCTACCCTCACACAGGTAGTGTGTAGCATGTGTATCATATTCCAAGTCAGAATAGAAGAGCAGGTTTCCAGCTTCCCTGCAAACACACTTCAGGCATATCTTGGGACAGATTAGGCCACTGACATATCTTGTTACCTAAACCCTTCAAATTTCTTCTGTACTGTGAGAATTTAAAAACGAAGACCTGTTGTAACAAATCTTATCACACCCTCTCCATTAATATTAACAGACTGTCATGAATAAATTACTGAAGTGAAACCAATCACCACATTCTTAAGTATCACGGCGCTTCAGTACTAAGGGTATTTCCCTCTGAGGCACTGCAGTTTGGCGGTGGCAATGTGCACTCCACTAGCAGGAGGACTCAGAAGATAACCAGCTGTCGTGCTCTGGCATGTGATGGGATTTCGGTATGCTGAACAGAATGCTGTGTGATGGAAGTTATTTACAGAAGTAGTTTTTAATACCAAAAGTAGTATGCTCAGTATACAGTAAGAGTCCGAACACTTCAAAGCATTCCCACCTTAAAGGCCGACACTGAAGTTAAACGAGCACATGTTAGCAGTTAAATGCTTTCTTCACAGGCCAAATCGGTAGTAGAGTTGTGGCTACAATGCAGACTTGGATTGTCTGGTTCAGAAACTTAGACTGAAAAAAAAAACCTCCAAAGTAATAACTAAAAAAAACCAAAACCAGAAACATTTAAAAAGCAGCAGTCAGGGGGCCCATCTTGTTGGGAGTGCACCAGAGCAAAGAGGCTTTCTGGTCTGCAGTAGTGTTTTCGGCTGAGGGAAGAGGCAGGAGAGCCCCCATTCTTCTTCCAGGGCGGTGGCTTTGATGCTGTAACCAGTACTGCATTGCTCTGTTGCACAAAACACGGATAGCCCTTGCAGGACCAGTTCAGGCGAGTAATGTCCATCCTCACCAGGGCATACCTGTCCGTGACCTTTTCCTCTGCTTTTTACAAAGGCAATAGATAGGAAACACAAATAAACCTGCCAAAAGAAGAAAACATGAAAAAAACCCGTAATTAAATGCAATCCTCTGTGCATGTGTTATGTTCTTTAGATATACATATTGAGATGGACCTTTTCATTTCTCAGGAGAATTTAGACCAGGCATCTGGACAAGCAGAAAAAATACCAGCTTGCAACAGTCTCTTTGATGATGAGCTAAGCTAACTTACTCTTTCCGTTACAACAAATTCCATCTAACCCTACACTCATCTCTGGTAAATGAATTTCTGAACCATGCTGTTTGGTATAAGGTACAAACGTAAAACTTTTAAAAGCACTCTGTAAATTCTTAGATCTAAATTCAAAGCTGATGTAACTAAACTAATTTCCAATTAGATTCCCACTCAATAGAGACAGCGCGTTGCAGTTTTACTTTTTATTTTTACAAATATCCTCATCACTGTGAAGTAATACCAAATATTTATCTTGAATAATATCAAGTATTTATCCTTGTCTGGACAGGGAACTATTTAATCTCAAAAGTCTTTTGAGAGAAAAAAACCCTGTAAAAACAAAAATAAATAAATACATCACGATCATTCAGGTGGAAAATCATTTGTCAAATTGTTTTTACCCTCTTAAACCTAAATGAGAAGCATCTTTCTCTTGCCACCAGCTCACTGAAATGGCCGAATAT
This sequence comes from Trochalopteron elliotii, assembly GCA_024734555.1. Classification (NCBI taxonomy): domain Eukaryota; kingdom Metazoa; phylum Chordata; class Aves; order Passeriformes; family Leiothrichidae; genus Trochalopteron; species Trochalopteron elliotii. The sequence goes on along the minus strand of JANPWX010000096.1, from coordinate 12,821,550 downwards.
TTTGCTTCCAGACACCACTACAGTAACAACATAGAACAAAAGACTACTACCATCACAGAGTTCTTGCTTTGCTCAATAGCCTTGTAAATGGTGCAGTATGGTTTTCAGCTATGTAACTGAGATTACTCTAATAGTGGTTGTCAGCAAATATTGCTCTAATTGCCTCAAAACCAAAACTTTTCTATAAATAATCAATGTTTTTGGAACTGCTCATCCTGCTGGCCTTGATCGTATCTTATCCAGCCAAGCCTAGGATGAGACTCCAATGGCATTCTGATTATTATGGCAAATATTGTTACCAAATTACTGCAAAACCCTCTTAACTTTTAGGATATAAAAAAGTGGGGTTTTTCCCCCACCATAGATTATATGAGATTGCATACCAAAATAAGATTTACTGCCATTAAGAAGTCTTTATTTCTTAAAGTTTTGGCATAAAAATGCTACTGAATAGAGTAAGTATTTTAGATAGGCGTAGCTCACTCTCTTCAGTGAAGATGGTTGGTCTAAATACAGAAATTACAGCAGTACTCCTCATTTGGCCACATGTAGTCTAGAAAATTTTGGTTATAGGTTCATTGGTTACTTACAACCTTATTAATATAACTACCCTGGTGTATTTTGGCTTTATTATATCAAAATAAAGAAGCCACATTCCAATATACCTCAGGGCTGGGCAGGCACTGCAAATTCTCAGTGGAATAAGCAGTTTGATGAAAAGCTGTGAAGCAGCTTGATCCCTGAATGACATATTGCTGTCAACAGAAAGAGTGGATATGCACTCACATGAGAAAATTTTACCTTGTTGTCACAGCTAATCTCCTTTCTGCAGGAAAACTCAGCTAAGCCAGGCAAAGAGCAGCTTTGCTAAAATATCAGTGTCTACATTAGTATAACCACATTAACAAAGCTTTGATACTGTAATCAAATAAGATCACAGTACCAGTTTTTGTGACAGAATACAAAATTTGGCAGCCTTCCTACTGGATGTTTTGAGAGTGACTCTCATGTTTTGAGACTGACTCATCCCAGTTTGCTCCTTTGTTGCTGCTGCATCATTAAGCTGGTGAGCTCCTGGGACTAGGCCTTAGTTCTCTAAAACTCTTGTCATACAGATGGCCAAGATCATAAAACTGTGATTCAATGAGGTGATTAAAGGCTGGGCCCCCAGTCAGTCAGCCCCCAGGATTACATTTAAGTTACTCTGGACTTTGCTACTTTGTCTACAGCAGTTAAAGACATTTATTTGGAAAACCAAATAAATGGAAACAAAAATAAAGCTAGTAAGCATAAATTTAAAAAAAATCTTTTTTTAGAAAAAAGTCATGTGTTTAATACTAAAACAGTATCTGTGAAATCTGTACTTTGTCTCCATGTCTTTGAGATATTATATAGAGAAATGTATAATCAGGATTAGATTCATTCAGATATGTAACTCTTACCTATTACAACAGCTACGGCTCCCAGTGCCAGTCCCAGAACCAATATTAGGGGTGTAATGAGTAGTTTTCCAGCTGAAATGCAAAATTCATTAAATAGTTCAAAGAATGAATTTTTATTTTTTCCTTTCCAACAATTCATAAATATTTCAATATAAAAAAAAGTAAATCTTTTATTTTAAAAATAATATTTTTTACCTTTACAATATAGTATTCCTATTTGTAATTTCACAGGAGCTATAACCACACAGCCCCCTACACACATTTCTCTCTGCCCTCTTCACCCACCACAACTCTGAGCACAGCTTATTTCATACATTAACAGCTTGCATTTATTTCTGTTTCCATTCTGAAATCCCTCAAGCATCAACAGGAACGTGACAGCTATAAAGCAGCTATAATGTGGCTTCTCTGGAATCCTACTGCACAGCAACCAGCCTGGAGAGATGCCAAGCAAAGTAGCATCTTGGAAAGTTTAGGTTAGCTCAAGGTGATGAGACCATCACCTCTAAATACATTTCTGCTCGCTTTAAAAGGCTACAGTGAAGTGCTCATCTACAGCTGTGATTTAGGTCTTAGTCAAACCACAGCCAAGTCTATTCTGGACCTACGTTTATAAGGATATTTTGTGGCTCTTACATGAGTAGGGCAGTGATGTTGAGCAGCATACTTGCTAGAGCAGAAGACCAAGAACAAATAAAGCATGTTCATATTCTTTATTTCTGATGAGTTCATGATCTGTAGAAGTCCACAGAGTGAAGGCAGGGGTCATGCTGAAAAAAGTGTATTTGAAACTAAACCAGAACCCAAGCTATTTTCCTTGCATTGCTTTCAGTGGAAGGATCTCCCTGCCTCTGTTGGTTGAGCGGTTGGGTCAAAGACATCACTTAACTGAGCTGTTTGAAAATGCAGGAGGGCAGGCATTTTTATTGATACACCAGCAGTCTGAGCTTGAAATTCTGCAATTCTCTAGGTTAGGTATGTGTTTGAAAGATCACCTCTAGAATGGGAGAAAAATTCAGTTTGTTACCTCTCTTCCCTGCCCTTTCCACTCTCAAGTCACATGTATCAGATTTCATTAAGTGGATTATTTCATTCAATAATGATGTAAACCTTTCCATAACCCGAGACACTAATTTTAGCAGACTGAAGGAAAAATGAGGTATTTTGGAAATATTTACAGCAGTTGAATTAACTGGTCCATTTCTTGCTCTGTTTTGATAGCTTTTAAATTTCATGGGAGTGTTGTGAGTGGGAAACATTAATTCCTAGAAGAAAAAAACCTGGCAAATATTTGTGTTACTCTAGTTGCTAGGCATCCTAATGGCATACCTTCCCAGGACTCCACTGAGCTGTGTTCTATACATACAAAACTTGTCAAATGCATTATTCAAGTGTAGACAGAGAATGAATGTAAAGTGATGAAAAACCTCAAAAAAGGTCCAAAAATAAGAAATTAAAAGTATCTTAAAACATTATCAAAGCCTTCAGCAACTTCAAGTAAAACTTGTAAAAGATTACAGGCTTAAGGTATGAACTCCTTACTTCATTAATAGCCATGTAACCGGAATTCTAGAAAATTATGATGTTTGGTACCAAAATTACTAAAAATTTAAGTCACTGAGCTGGTGACTGAGTATGCAGAAACAGAGTCTATGGGAAGGGCTAAGCCAGCCTGCAATTGGAATAACTTCTCTTCAGACACAAAGAACAGTTCCTGAGCTAATTCAAGAACTCGTTTACTTACATTCAGAGCTGAAATAAAGCATGAGTAGTCTCTTTTCCTCTGCCTGTGAATATGAAGTTACGAGTATTGTGTAGTTCCAAGACCTTATAGAATAAACTGACTTTTCATCATCATGAGACCGTATCTTCTTTTGGTTATCAATGCATTATTTCTAGAGACCAAATTTCAAAACAAATATTTTTTCTACTTGTATATCTGTCACATTCAAGTCTTTAGTATTGCTTTACCTTTGTCAACTAAAATTAATGAACAACACAAGATGAACCAGGCTTGCAAATGTTGCCATCAGGAAGAGTACAAACAGCAGCAATCACTGGCAAAGCAGTAAGTATGTAGTATTTGCTCCAATAATTTTAATCTGCATTGTATGAAACAATTACAAAATGCTCAGTTTTGCATGTCAGAATTGAAAACTACTTTATATCCAATTCAAGTTTGACAAACATCGTTTGTCATAGTGAAAAGGATTATGAGGCTCTTAATCATTGAGGGAATCATGACATACCAAGAAATGTCACTGAGACTAAGGATGTTTACTGCAGGCACTAAACTGTCCTACATCTGTTAGCTCCGAGACTGAGAGCACGGAGAGCAAATATGTAACACCTGCCTCAGAGCTGAATAAAATCTTGGGTAATTAGCCCATGTGGTGATCTCAGCAGTAGGTTATGACAGCTAGTTTGCTGTTGTCCAAAGCTTTTAGTTTTTAAGTGTAACTTAACAAAAAGCAATTGAAACAGAACCTTTTTACAATTGCACTGAAATTAATGGTAAACTATTTCTCTACTGGGTGGCCCCAGCACAAAGATGTAGACATTTGTGGCAGTGTAACAACTGTATCTGCAGGTGTCTCAGAGGGGTTGCCTTATTTATGATATAGAGAACCACATTTTTCTGCAAAATAATGAAGTATTTCAGGGAACATGAGGGAATACTTTTCCCCTGCCTAACTTTGGGTTCAGTTACAGGTTTTAGGGTAATAAATCCAAATCCCCATATATCCTTAGAGAAATCTCTGCCACATACAAAATTAATGAAAAAGTCTTATAAAACAGATTTAATCACTAACATATGAGAAATACTAAATTCTATCTTTTAAGTCTAAATATCGTTATTGTTTAAGCAGACACAAAAATGTCTACTTACAAATCAAGCTAGCAATATCTGTGCAGACGTAAGTGCTAATATAAGTCTGCATTTGTTTTTGAAGAGTCTAATCAAGTGTATAGAGACAACTTCTTACAAGTCAGACCATCAAAATATGAAGTTGCTAATGAAGGCTGGATCACAGAATTGCATGCTGCCTTCTGTGAGGCTCAGCCATGCTTGCATGAAGCGAACCTTGTGCTCTGCTTGGGACAGGAGCAAACACCCATCAGATCTGAAAACATCCTGCTTTCAAAATCCTATCTGAAATGCTGGTTATACCATGCAAGAAAAATTTATCTGCTTTAATAGCCTCATTACATGTTGTGTCTTGTTACAGATCCATGAAGTACCAAGCAACTGATTTTGAATACAATTCATCAACTGAATCCAGGTGGTACTCCAGTGGCATCTTCAGTACACTTCAGACAGCTGAACATGCTCTTCCTTCCTGTATAATTCATCACTGACTCCAATTATAACCAAATATTCTGCCTTTGACAATTCAGCCAAACAATTACAATGAGAATGAAATCTCTAAGTCTGCTGGGATGGAAGAATAAAACCAATTTCACTTGACTGTACTGGGTCACAGGACAGTTTCTCTAAAAGACACGTTGGCTAAAGAAGGGAGAGAAATGTCAGAGGTCACTTCTGTTCTCAGGTTTTCTTCTCTCTGTGATTACTATCACTTTTACATAACAGCTGGTTTATGAAGAAAAGTATGTTTAAATTTATGCTGCCATAAATTCTTCTCCCTTAAACTGCAGAGCAGTTTGTGACTGTATGCACTTGCTTCTCAACAGAAATCATGTAGTAGGCCAGCCTGCTGTGAAGTAATCTTTCTACACACTCTACTTAACCACATTTTAGAAACAATCAAAAAAACCTTCACTTCCCATGGCTACAAAATCACATTTATTAAAGTATTTCTTCTCCATAGCAATAAAGTAAAAAGTCATACAAAACCCCCACATATCTAGCAAGAGCTCACCAGTCACCTACAGATAGCCAAGATAACATTCTTTTAATTTCCACTACTTAACTAACAGAGGCATTTTTCTACAGGAAATCCAACCTTTGTTTCTTACTACATGTAACTAAAATGTAGAGGCTATGCTTCTAATGGCATCCCCGCTACCATCTCTTCTTCTGCTGACTTTCAGAACAGAACCAAAATCCAGACTTTTGCAATAACACCCACTGATGATAATGCTCCTCTCTTGCCCGATAAAGTATTTACATATTTATATTTACAGTTCTAGCTACTGGAACCTCCCTGACCCTGGCGTGATCCCTTACTGGAATTCAACATTTCTGGGTTTTAAATTTGATCTTAAGTGATTAAGACTAGTAAGCTTACGCTCAACACATAAAACACAAACATACAAAACAAAAAATCCAATGTCATGACAAAGTAGAATTTGATGGACGGTCCATAAAAAACTATATGAAAAGGCCAGCAAGCTATTATTGGTTACTCACCATGATAACAGAAGTAGCCAATGAAATTATCAGGAATCAATAAAAAAACAAAAGGACTTTCTCCACGTGACACATAGTGAAATCCTAGAGCCTCTACCAAGAATGTTGTGGATGCCAAAATTTAAGAACTGTTAAAACTAGTGAAGAACTATCCACTGAGGGTTATAAAGCAAAGGTTCAGACACAAACCTTAACTAAGAAAGTGTTTAAAGCAATAACGAACAGGGAGTGAAATCTTACTCTTAATTGACCATTGCTGGGGACAGACTCACTAAGCAGACCTTTATACAAGTCAAATTAACAGCCACAGATCAATTCTGTTGAATTCTATTCCACAAAGATAGAAGATCCTAGCAAATTTCCAGCATTGAAAACGGCAGAATCCATGAACAAACTGTTTTACAGTTTGGGATTATGCCTTCTTCAAAATGTCAGGAAAAAGGTCAGTAGGTATAATCTTACAGCAATATAATGCATTTATAAAAACAGATGAAAACCCAAATATGCACCTCTGTGGAAAAAAGTACAAAAACATAGACTGGCTCACACATGCAAGTCATAGCCAAAATAGACTGCAATGGAAGAAGAGCTGTGAGCTCAATACTTAAATTCAAATCTGATACAAATTTCTGAAGATTTTAATTTTTTCTTTTCATGTGTGAGTTCTGTTAGGTCTCTGGACTACTTTGGTAGTTATTCATAAAGTGTATCGGGATCAATATTCAAATCTAGAGCTGTAGAGATGACAGATTTAAGTCATAAGACATGACAGTCGAAAAATTCTCTGAATTATTGTCAACTCTGAATTACTATATTATTTTACAGCTATTGTAAAAATGTGGGCAGTTATTACATGTGCTGACAGGTTCAGGTACTTCTGTCTCTATTCAGATGACCACCATTCTTGTGAGGAATCACATCATGTGACAGAGGGAGTTTTAGAAAGATATTTTTAACAGAAAACCCTATGAGAAATGTAATCTGAGGCTCTGAGCTTTGCTACTCTTTCTTGGTTTATTAATTAATGTAAACCACAAGTACACTTGCAAATAGGAGATGAAAATAAAAATATCTTATACCTTCCCTATGTGTGATCTTGTAAATGTGAGCATACACATATTTACCATAGAGCTTTAATATCCAAGGCCAGACTGAACGATCTGGGCTCTGAGCAATCTGGTTTAGTTGAAGATGCCCCTCCCTACTCATTGCAGGTGGCTTTTAAAGGTCCCTCTCAGCCCAAACTATTCTGTGATTCTAATAAGCTTACCCATGATTCTGCACATGAGCAGCATTGACTTGGTAACGTCTCAGAGTACAATCTGTTGCTACAGCAGAGACTAATTTCACCAAATATAACAAGATCTATTTAAAAACAGTTTACATTGTTTGCCATTGTGGCTATTACTAAAAGCTCTTCTGAAATCGTACTAAGTGCTTTGAAACCGTTCTTGAAGTTTAAGCCTAAATTTATTAATGAAGGTTTATATTCATGTGCTCTAATGCCAGCACTGTCTTTCACGTAGACTACATCTTCTTGTGTGTTGCAATACATCTCTACAAAATGTTTCAGAGTAGGCATCTCCAATCATTTGCAATTTTCATCTCCTTTCTAGTTATTTCTATATCTTTAAATCACCTCTTTCAAAGTTGGTTACCAAAGCCTTGCAAGCTCCTGAGGTCACATTGCGGATGACACATTGTCACTTGTTTAAAACAAGCATTCCATATTTGTGAATCTCCCATGATGCAGAGCAGCAAGACTGGCATTTTTATTACCAGGTCCATGAGTTTGTGTGTTAATTCTTACGTTACCTTGGAAGCCAACTAGTTTTCTTAGTGGAATATGTCTGGCTCAGGAGCAATGTTTTCACCTCAGGTCTGCTTTTTTCCACATGCTCTGTCTCTTGCTTTAACCTTTACAATCAAGCTCAAAGCATTTCCTCATCCTATGTAAACTACAAGTCATCTCCAATTTTTATGGCTTAATTCAAAGTACAAAAAGTTCTATTTTCCTTGATAGGTTCCCAGTTTTTGACAGTTAACACATCCATTTCCTGTAACCTTACAGGTCACCTTACAGGCTGTAAACTCACTACAATGACTGAACTTCACATATATGAAAGACACCACATAAAATAGGGGTCTACTTCATGATCTTGTATCTATAGGTTGAGACATATCTACCTGGCTCAAAAGCAAATTCCGAGTGTACTTTTGTTTAATAAAAAGACATTTTTGGCGTCATACTTTTGTGAGCAAAATTAACATATTTAAGTCATACTTTGTTTCAAGCTGCTTTTATGTGAACTAAAGCTAACAGTTAAAATAGGGTCCTTCTATTTATATGGGAAAATCTTGAGTTTTTCAACTCAGATCAGGTTCAAATCCAAAGAGCACTTTATTCAAACAGACTTACACCAAAGTTAATTTAAATAAGATTCCTCATCTAACCCGTTTCTCCAATATACCTTCAGAATAATGAATACAGCCAGTGACATGCATATTGACAGCATTCTCCCAATTTGCCTGTGTATTATTAAAAAAATTAGGAAGAAAGCTATCAGAAGAGGATACAATACTTAATCATACACAGTCCATCTAAAAAGGGAGGGCAAATGCCTTGTATTTCAACATACTTAATAAGCCATCTTTTGAATAACTGAAAAACAAGTTACCCATCCAATCCTCTAAACCACTAGTTTTAATTTAACTATAATTGCCCTCTCCCCCCAGCACTTCACTGTGCAGCTCTCCACAAGGAGCATTAATCCACTCACCACAGACTGAGCCCCTCACTAATCTCCTTAAATGTGGTCTCTCGGGGAGGTAGCGGTATTTGCATCCAAAGATACTGAGGTTTGATGTGTGATCTCCAAAGAAGCGGAGCTGGCGGTATCTCTCCCCACAACGGTAACAGAAATTAGTGTTACACTGTGAACAGGTCATGTGGTCACACCCTTCGGTTCTCTGGATGTGGATCTGTATGAGCAGAAGGAAAAAAAGATGTATTATTTTCCCCCCTTCGTAAGCACAGGAAAGCGGACTACCCAGGGCAGTTCATGTGCCAGATGAAAAGAAGCTGCAAGCAACCCCCTGCTAAGTCAGTATTTGCATTAATTAATACTGCAGCTGGCTTAAGACAACAATGGTTTTCTGAGGCATGTTTCAGAGCATTAAATGTGAGTTCTGTTGTTTCCATATTCCCATTTCCTACATAATCCTCCTTTTTTGTTTAAATGCTCTTCATATCAGATGAGAATTCTTGGCCTTACTGAAATTTTGGTTTTATTGCTGAAGCAGATCTGTTAGCACCAAATTTTATTAAAAATAAAAGCAACACAGTGAATATAGTTATGAACTCTGTTTGACCCCTCCACAGATGGGTTTCCCTCTTAAGCCACCTGTGGCTCCACTCCCTTTTCCATCACAAATTGATTTGGCATTTTGTAATAAACACCAGAAAGACATTGCTGTTACAGTGCATGATTTGAGAAGTATGGATGCTTTTTCCTTCTTAAAAAAACAAAGATTCCACAAACTATGCGTGGAATAAAAAATTACACCAAGCGTTCATGATACCCACAGCACAGCATGAAACAGGGCTGCCCCAGTTCTACAGCCATCTTTCTACTGATTGCCTGCATAAATAGTTCCCCATCCTGCATTCCAAGGTTCCACAGTGGAATGGTAGATAGTCTAATAATTGAGGTTGAAAGTGATGCTTGGGGATCATCTATTTTAACCCCTAACTCCAAGCTGGGACAACTCCTGCCAGATCAGATTGCTCCAGGTTTCATCCCACTAGATTTAAAAAATTTCCAAGCATGGGTATGTCACAGCCTCTTTGAGCAATCTATACCATGGCTTCACCATCCTCCCTGGGAATACCTTTTTCCATTACATCCAACTAGAATTTCACCTGTTGAAATTTGCAACATTTAAACCAATTCATTTAAATCCTGAAACTCCTACACTTACCTACACATTTATTTTGCAGGGAGGTACAGGCAAAGACATGTCATGACCACTCAGTGGCCCTGCAAGCACCAGAGACAATGAAAGCTCAGTGATCTCCAGGGAAGCTTGTGACTCCTGGGGTATCCAACATTCTCAAGAGGGTCAAATGCATTTATTTGTTCCTCACTGTTGATCGGGGTGATCTGGGCTCTCACCTTGCTTGCCCAAACATCTACTGAAACTGGCACTTTGTACATGTAATAGAGTGATGCTTTCCACCTGCAACACTCATGGTAAGAGTTACAAAGGTAACAGTAGTTCCAGATACACCTGCAAGCATCCCTGTGCCACAGTAGTGATCTCAGGATTTGCATTTCTATGCTTTCAAATGCTGCTTTTATACAAAAGCACGGGAAGACATTCACAAAAGAGAGAACTGGGCTATTAAAACCAATCCTTTCTAGTAGGCAAGTATTCTAGTAGACTTAAAAATTGTCTGACCAAGCAAACATTGCCCTCTACCCCAAGGAATTCTGCTGTATTACAGGTGTCCTGTTTTCCAGAAGCACCTGAAAAAACACCATTGCTAATGAGCTTTATAAGCCGCTTGACTTCAATACTTTCATAGTTAATCACTGACAGCAGGCAAAGTGGAAAGAGAAGTCTACCCAATATTATACCAACTTAAGCATAATTTAAGAAAATATATACTGGGTTTTTTTCTAAAAGGGACATTACATTGTCAGTTCAACTTCTTATTTCTCAAGTTATATGTGAAAAAATGTTGACCCCACTTACGGAGTCACAGTTTATTTACTGTAATTCCTCAGATTATCTTGAACTGAAATGAAGGAATTTTAATAATGACTTAAAGTATTTTGACAAATTAACTTTAAAATTTAATTCAAATTAATTTTTCAGGGGACAAAGTCAGACAGCAACTATACAGACTTTTGTAATTTAAAGGGTACTTTTAGAATAAAATCTATTCAATAGAATACTACAATAGGTACTATTCAATAGAATCTATTGATTCTATCTTAAAAGTGTAAATGAGGGAACTAGATTTTGTGACTAATGAGAATTAACTGGTTGCTTTATTTTCTCTTGGAATCAAACTGTTGAATTCTCTTCTCTTCTCTAATTTACCCACCCAATTAAATTACCATTCATCCTCACTGTAATTCTGTAGAATTCTGGAACCTATAAAAATCCTAGATGCAAACCAAAATTACTTCACGTTTCAAACGTAAGTTAGTTTTTATTGGTAGTGAGAACTTCAAGGAGATTATCCATCTCTTAGAAATTGCCTGCTATAGTTCTACCCATGCTTTCCTAGAAGCCTCCCAGCTCCAGTTAGTCATGCATTACTCCTGAATAACTGGTCAATCTACTTCCTTCTGCCCTAATGTCTCCAGACATACTGTCCTCTTGAAACATGAAAGAAGTTGATAAGGATTTATTTTCTTACAGACAAATACTGCAATTACATGCACTTCATGCTTGCTTCTTCAAAAAGCAAACCATAAAAATATTTTTGTCAATACTCATCTGCCCATATAACTCTCTTCAAATGCTGTGAATCTAGAACAACTGGCTCTACTCACATACACCTTTTTATGGAAAAACATTTCCTTTTTTCCAGTGAGTAACGACTTGATCAAAAAAAACCCACAAAAAAACCCACAAACCTTAGATGCAGGGCTTGGACTCCCTGTCACATGCTTTGCAGACTGACAATGCCAGGTGAACTTTGTACCACTTAGTCAGGCGGCTTTCAAGCCGAAGACACGACATCTCACCAGATCAACTTCATCTCCAGTTCACACGGGCATGCCTCTGTGCCCTCCAGATAATCCACTGACAGGGATGGATTACAAATCCATAGGTTGAGAAAGCGATCGTGGCTGGCTCAGATATCAGGAGTGCTCCTGCTGCACTGACAGCACCACGGCGCAGGGGAGGCAGCCGGGGAACGTGCGGGGCCAGGAATGCCGCTGGCTGTGGGAAGCTGCGGCACTGCGGGGCCCAGGGCCATGTGACTGCAGGCTCCCCTGCAGCATGGCAACTTCAAGCCCAGTTTCTGCCTCCATGCATTCAGTCAAAGCTACTGGCTGCAACCAGCACCCACAGCCTGTTCAAAATCAAAGATGTACACTCACCTTACAAGGGAAGGTTTAGCCACTCAGAAACCCAGGAACAGCTTCCAGAACAACAGGGGTGAAAACCACACACCAAGGGCAAACACATCCAGTTCGGAGCCTCAAGCAGACAACTGAAGTAGCACAGTGACTATTTCAGACCCTCATTTTACCCTCTCTGCATATTATGTGCCCTCTCACAGAAATCTTCTAGGGAAATCACTGCCAAGGGTTCTGAGAATGAGTGGCCATGTCTCCTCCACTCTTGAAGAAAACCTGCACGGCTTTATCCCTTTGTATACAAATAAGGCTTCTCCTCCCTCCAGAGGATGAGAATTAATTTGCAGAGTGCTTCCAAAAACTATGCCCTGAATTATTTGATAACACTTATATGAATCAGAACAGGTAAGAAGTACACACTCCTTTATTTGCACTGACATGCTTGTTCTTAAATTTCCGCTGCTGTTCAAAGCCTTCTAAGCCAGAGCAGCTATGTGGCATTTCCTCAGATAGAGCTGCTTTGGAAGTCTGTGGTAAGACAACACCAACATGGAGTATTTCCTTGTTTTGGTTTGCTGCACTGTAAAAACACTTGTAGAAACAAGAGCCTTTTGTTGCAAACATACCAAGAAATTGTAAAAAATACTCCCTTAAAATAGTACTGGGGAAAGACAAATAATGTTATAGATTTTGGCAAATAACATCCAATAACATGTAGCAAATTTGCACTTATTAGCCAACTTACTCTAGAATAAGACCAGCACTTTCTGGACAAGTCTTGTTGAGAAAAATGGTCTATACTGACTCTCAAAACGGTGTAAATTTGGAAAAGGCTCCATTAAGAAAAAAAGTCAAATAAATTTAAGATACAGTTTATAAAAATAGCATTTTTCCATATTTCCATACTGACACATAGTCACAACATGAATCTACAATTAAGCACTTGGACAGTGTGTAACATTTTTATCATCTTATGCAAACACATCTTGGAGAGAACTAGGTAAATATAAGCTATTCCTATTACATGTGCTAAAGCTGTATCCAACTACAGGAAAAAGTAGTCAAGTTTAAGCTTACGTAACAGTCCCCGCTATATTCACATTACATAGGATTATGTTCTTTCAAATCACTTACCCAAACCACTGAAATACTCATATTTGCCTGAGGATCTGCCTCTGTATACACACACCCCATTAAGTGTTTTGATTTTCTCACCTGCATGCCCAGACAAGATAACACATTCAATTTCTCCACGGTACAGCTAAAAAGAGTCGTGCGCGTATATACCTGTGTGTACAAATAATTACCTCCGAAAGCTATCTGTAAAATATGGTAACAGTTTACACTGTAATTACCATCACACTTTGGAAGTTACCAGTAATTTTACATATTACTTCAGTAAACAAACAGTACCCCTGTATTTGAGTTTCTACCTGTAACTTCCATTCATTTCAGTTTTAGTGTAAAGACAAAATACTAATAGCTTTAGGCACAATTTAATATTGACTTTCCCTCAATCTATTTGCCAATTTTGGCTGTTGCAAATTTTCAACAAAAATATGAAAGAGATTAAAAAAAAAGTGTGTCTTCACCTGAAACACTGCCTCCGTGGACTTGGAACATGGATGAATCAAATACTGTGTTACAAATTATTTTCTCCGTCACTCTTTATTTTATTTGGAAATAGGATTATCATCTGATTCAATGTTATTTTACATACAGGTTTTGGAGGAAGGAATGGATGGGAGAGAGAGGAAGAGAAGTAGGAGATCTAATCCCTCCAACTTCAAATTGATAACTGTCAGATTGTTTATCCCCACATGCCCAAATCCCTACTAAAGATCTGATGAAGAATAGTGCTTAAGATGTATTTTTTGAACTAACTGCCAGCTAAGTGATACTTTTGATTACTTGCAGGTTATAGATTTGATTTTAAAATAAATTCAGATTGTAGGCAGAAAGAATTTTTTTCACTTCTGAAGAAAAAAGTATCAAGAGTTGGGGTAGCAACACAGTTTAATAAAAGGTTGAATTCCCTCTTTAATGTTCCCTTACAGTGCCAAATTACCAGGAAGAACTTAACAGAGGTTCTTTTTCTGTGCTAGTTTTTTAAGTTTCCATACTGCCTCCCACCATGTAGGAGGTTTTATTTTCCTTTGATTAAGAAAAGAAACCTCCAGTATATTTTAAATTAGCAGCAAAACTCAGGCAACTTCATGCTTCAGAATTAGTAACAAGCCATGTAAGTTTCAAGTGTTCGGCCTTTTCTTTTGAAGATGGTGAAAAGAGTTGAATATTTAAATGTGGCATTTTAAACTTTTACTTATTCAGGCTATATGTTAGATTTAGCAGTTTTAGTTCCTTTCTCTTTCCAGCTATCAGCCTTCTTACCACTCCTGTTTTACCACATCCATATTTTTTTGTTTAGTCCACTTTCTTAATTTTTTGGACCATTTATTTCAAGTTACATCCTTCCCATTGTCATAAAATCTGAACCTGGACACAAGTCAAACACTTAAAATCAAAACACATACTTCTTCCCATTCTAAAAGGAACAAAGTATTTTACGTGAAGCCTTCCCAGAAAGTGAACATTTTTAGAACTGACTCAAACCTGTCAACTCTTACCAAAAGCAAGCTGCAAAAACTCTGGTAAAAGGTCACATGTGTGCACCAGGAAGGGTAAATAACCAGCTGCTGATTTCAGAGCTTTCCAGTTTTGCTCAGTGCTTTGAAATCTTTCAATTTCAAGCTATGGCATCACAGTCCTTTCTTTCTCAAAGACCAAAATATACTTAGTAAACTGATGAACATTTTCTTACTTGCACAGTGTAAGGCTCAAAGTGTGACACATACTTTGTATGTTTATACGTAAATCTTCCCATTCAATATTCATTTTCTATGAAACAGTCCAGCTTTGACTTACTACTCTATTGGTAGCTGTGAAAAAAATAGTGAATAAATTTAAGAGCAGCTTTCATTAAGGGCAACTGGGGCTAGGGTGTGCAGGGCAGTTGCATCTCATTTGAGTAGTGGGAAGTACCACTCATCTCTAAAGGGATGAATGACATTTTTAGGGTGTGGAACTGCATTCCAGTGTTGAAGATTGATAATGAGAAAGACTTCAGAGAATCATCTAGGTTGGAAAAGACCTCTGAGATCATCAACTCCAACCTTTGATGGCCCTGTCACATCCAGTCATTTCTTGAACACCTCCAGGCTGGTAACTCCATCACCTCCCTGGCAGCCCATTCCAATGTTTAACAACCCTTTCTGGAAGGAAATTCCTCCTAATGTCCAGCCTGAACCTCTCCTGGTGCAGCTTGATGCTACGCCCTCTTGTTCTGTCACTGGTTGCCTGGTAGAGAAGAGGCCAACCTCCACCTCGCTACACCCTCCTTTCAAGCAATTGTGGAGAATGAAAAGGTGCCTCCTGAGCCTCCTTTTCTCCAGGTTAAAAAGGAGGCTCAGGGGGGCACCTCAGCCACTCCTCACAGGACTTGTGCTCCAGACCCTTCACCAGCTCTGTTGCCCTTCTCTGGACTCACTCCAGCACCTCAATGTCCTTCTTGAAGTGAATGACCCAGAACTGGACACAGCACTCGAGGTGTGGCCTGTGAAGTCCCACCTTGAGGTACAGCTTGTGAAGAAGTATCATTCAATCCTACAAAACTTACGGTTTTGCCTAGTCTTAGTTTCTCTTAGTTAACTTGTTGACAGAATATTTTCAGCCTTACTCAGACACTGAATACACTCAAACTCTCTGGAAAACCTGACAGAGGGCACCGTATTTCATAAAGCTTTCCATTTCTTTAAAGCCTTATTTTAGGATTAATTTATTCTGTAATTAATTAACCCAAACATTTCTATGATTCAAAGTATACATCAAAGCCCTCTCTTAATAATTTCCATAATGTTTCTTTTACATGCAAACCAGCAAAAAAATCTGACCTGTTTTTCTCAATAGGTCATTAACAAGAAACTGCACAGCAAGCATGAATTTCATTTCCAGTGCTGAGCAGAAGCCACAAATATTTATTCTGAATGTGTATTTGAACAGTTTGAAGCCACCACCTGCAAGCCAAGGGAGAGCAGCTCACCTTGCATTTTGGACACTTCTGGGCATTCCTCTGCCCGTGTTCGATTTCGTTGGCCCAGTGACGTAACAGCTTGTCTCCCTTCTTGTATTCTTTGCAGTTAACGCCTTCATGCCAGGGAGAGTGGCACTTGAAACACCAGACAAATTGGCAAGATGGACACTGGATCTGTATAAATGAGAAAACACCACACATTTGCAAGCTGGGTGCTGATACAACTAGAAAGCCTGTTTTAAAGCTACTGCTCTCCAATTAAGAGAGCAGCTGCCCAGCAAATATCTAACATCTTTTGGAGGCTCTTTTAAAAACACAAGAAGTGTTGAAGCTAGTTTGATCTTTTCTTTTTTAAACAAGAGAAAATACAGAAGTAATTGCTGAAGCTGGCAAAGGCCTCAATCAAATGAAACGCAAGTAGCTTGGTTTAATCACAGGCACTACTTCCCAAAGTCATTGTGTGGCTCAACTGACAAAAGGCAGAATCCAGAAAGCTTATTCAATTGCCTCCAATGCATTTGTGAGAACACCTACAAATTAGCTGACAGTTTTCAGTGTGGTGGATCTGTCCTTTTCCAGGAAAAAAACTGCACTGCCAAGGCTATTACAGAAAGTACTTGGTCTTCTGAAGGGGCTCTACAGAACACAGCGTGGGTTATGAAGCTTATATTAGAAATGGTCCTGGGAAAAGGGGCTGTGAGCAAGGCTCTGATCCAAGAGCCACAACTACCAACGGGAAGTCAGGCACCTCCTTTTGCTCTTGATTGCGTCAAGGCAAGCTGAGGCTGTGCCAAACAGCCCACTTGCTACAGACCACACCTAATGGCAAAACCCACAAGCCATATTCAAATGGAGAAAGGATCTATTCTTTCCACTCCCTCAGTTTTAAACCATTGTGTCAAACAGGTACCATCGTCATCACGTCTTCTTCCACAGCCTGCTTATTTTTTTTCTGAAAAGCTAATACAGCTGCTGTTTGCAGGAATAATAAACAGGCACATTGCAGCTGCTTATCTGATGAAAGACAGGCCTCCAACCTGATCATGACTAAGGAAAGGAAGAACTAGAAGCCACATTAGACTCAGGCACATCCAGGCTCCTGCAAACATTCACTTCTGCTGTGTTTTGCAGTGAAACATCTCAGCCTCTCAAATGACTGCTGGGCCCTGTCCACCATCTCCAGTTGCAGTCCGTGTCTGGCACTGCCCTGGCTTTGTATCCAGCTGATGGATGGGACTGAAGGATTCAACCAGCTAAACCAATGGTTTTTGATTAAATCTGTGTCCAGGCTTGGTTCACCACCAAACCACAGAAACATCTGTGCTGACCATGCATGGTGTGGGGGTGCTTCTCAGGAAACTACATCCTACAGTGCAGTCACATATGAAGTCCCCAAAACATATTTCTCAAGTTCTTACTCCAACCAGCTGCTGTGCCCTCTTGTTGAGTCATGACAACTGGTGTTATGCTTTCTTGACTACAATTAAAGAGTCCAAAGTAGATGCTCTGATCTCCCTTACATACTTTGCTGGGGCTAGCCAAAATTATTTACACATGCAATCACTACATCTCGTTTAAAGGGAAACAACACATTAGGACTGAAACATGTGCATTACAAACATCATTAGTTTTTACCTGAAAATTTGTCCAAGGCCATGATAAAGTAGAAAACAAAAAGCAATACAAAACAGTGCCTTTTCTCAAATACAATGAGCCAGTGGCCAAGATGCTGAATCAATGAAAATACACTAACTTGCACCTCTGCTTCCCAGATGAATTCTCCCAATAAAACCAGTTTAAAAGAAAGGAAATTTCCTGCTCTGAGGAACCTAAAGAATAACATATATATTGCTACTAACCAAACTAACACAGAGCACTGACCAATGTTGCCACAATACTTTGAAAACCATTATAGACAAGACAGTCATCTAACCCATCCTAACCCATATCTCCATATCTTTCCTTTTTCTTCCCCACTCCCTCCCAGCATTGAATTTATGTCTTTCAACAACACATGTCACAGTGTCCTACTGCTGGGAAGACAGATTATAGCAAGCCCCATATTGTAGGACTCAGTATTTGCTATGCCTCAGCCAAAGATGGAGCTTGTAGCCACAAGTAAGTGTTCTACAACCTGAAAACTTCTATCAGTTGCAGTATTCAGACATTTGAGACAGAACATGGTTGTTAAAAAGTACAAACCCAAATCAACAGGTCAGGAAGCTGCAAGTTAAAGCTTCTTCCTTAAAAAAGGCAATGTAATTTAAAAGACAAGTTCTGTGGGTTTGTTTTTTGATGAATATCTGAGAAATTAATTGCATACTCGATCTTTCTATTAGAGCATGCACATAAGTGAAAGCAATACAGCAGCCACCAGGACATGTATTTAAACTTACACAAGCACACTGACATCAGGTGTTTCTAAATACATTAATCAGAAAGTACTGAAATACAGGATGAGGCTATAACCACAGGAACTCAAAATAACATTTCTTACCACAAATGGCCCTAACTGAACTAGTTGGAACTCTGTTTCATTACCAGTTTCCTCTTCCACCTGTCACGCTGACAGCACCTTCCTCAAAACTGAACTTGTAAATCGTTTTTATATTTTGAACAGGCCATTTCACTTCTCTGTGGATTCAATGCTTCCTGAGCATAACTGAAGCAAGCAAAAAACCCTATGTCCTTTAAATAGTTATGAACCTTATTTTTCTTGGAACTAGTGGCTGCAAAACAAACCCCTAAAACCATTTAAACTTGGATGCAGTGTGATGCCCCTGTGCTGAAGAAACAAAATAGGGTAATTACAGCAGTCTCTCACATTTTTATTTCACTTTTTCACTGCTTTTCTGAAAGAAAAGTCAAATATTATTTGATTCATGCTTCAAGGATACAGAAATGCTATGTACATATAATTTTAAACCAGTAAATATAGTCCAGCAAACAGACAAACTCTATCTGCAAAACAATACATTAACCTTGTGTTTTTTCAAATATGTTTTTCCTCAAACATTTTCCCACTTATTTTATGGTTTCTCTTTCTGTTGATTAGAATTGAGGGGATGGATATACACACAAACTTCTTTGCCATGTGGAGATCAGCCTCCCTTGAAATAGAAAAGATTGCACAACTTTGTGTTCTAACTCTCTTGGTTCTCAGCTTTCTGAAACACTGACCTTTGAGGCTAACATTTTCCATTTTCTTAGCAAGCCACTTCACTGCAAGCTACTTTACCTATCAGTTTCCTCACCTCACAAGAAAAGATTTTTCAAAACTGATAGATAATTTCACCACAAAACACAACTCAATGTCACCTGATGATAGCAAAACTGACTGCACATGAAAAATATTCCTAGAACCTGAAGGTACAAAAAGCTTAGTGAGACTTTCTGCTGCTTGGTGGAACAGTAGCTATACAACAGGATGGCCAAATTAATCATGCAATTAACTGATTACATAAATTACACTCTCTAGCTGCAGATACTGTCACTTTATTTGAAAATAAATATGGGCTCCAGCCAAAACAACTTCCTTCTCCTCATCATCAACCCATCCCCTCTCTTGAAACAGCTGAAAATAAGCAACAACAAAACAAACAAATTTCTACCCTATTAGGGCTGATCTTTGATCCAGCTCCCAGTGTGACACCAAAAGATCAACATAAGCAAAAGCAGGAATGAAATGAATGAAATGAAAAGCAGGCTGGCAGGAATGAACAGCTGAGAGCAAGGAGGGAGAGCACAGCAAAACCACCACATTGGCAGCAGCTGAGGCTCAAGGTAGACTGAAGCGATGCATAGCCATGAAGATATCTGCCACTTAAAAGTTAAAATCTGATCCAAAAGTGGGGAGCTAACAGATCAGCTCTATCACAGCATCTCTGCTGGTACAAATTCCTGCTAGTTCTACAAAAACTTTCAGAAACTCTTCAGTAGTTCAAAAAAAAATGGTAGTTTGTGTAACAACTGCATTGAAAAAAGCATTTACATTTCCAAATCCAAGCAATCAAGTCCTCCTTTTACGTGACCTGTGTCTTTTGACAGAAGTGAACAAGACAATTTCATTATGAATCTCAGAGAGCAGAGTATTGCCGCTCCATGGCAAGTGGCAGGTCAAAAAACTAACTTTAACAGACAAAAGCCAGAGCTTCCTCACAGAACAAGTCTTCTGACTCTTGTGAAACCTTTACCTGTTCCATGCACAGGAACTCAACCAGCAATTTTTCAAATTCTGCCCATTTCCACTGCACTTTTGCATAACAGCTCTGAACAAAGGTTTGTTAGGGTCTTGTCTGAAACCACATTACACTCTCAAAATTCAGGACATATGAGAGGGGACAAGGAAATTTTCAGAGTTAATGCTGGATCCATTTGCAATAAAAATATTTTATATAGAAAATTAAATAGTTCTCTTGCTGTTCTGTGTGACCCCAAGTGGCACTAATGGTAGAAGAAAGGTTTGGATAGCAAGTTGTCTTTTTTTACCACTCCTTCTTCCCCGACATACATGTTAACTTTCCAGGCCTAGTACAGCACAACTTGAACTGCTGGACCTAGATCGGCTTAGCTCACACAAATCAGCTATAACAAGAAAAACTAATTTATAACTTTGCTACCTCTTTAAATTTCTATTTTATTTGTAATTTTAAATACTGTATCAAGATTTTAGAAATGGCATTAATATTTTTAAAGTATCAGTTCAAATGAAGTCTTGGATCTTAGACTGCTTTCCCCTTGCAGTGTATAAAGGAGTGAGTGTACTGGCCGTGCTGTGATCCTACCAGCAGGCTTGTGTGCACGTGTTCCCCACACATGACTCAGTTCTCTTGAAGCCAACACTTGCAGTGCTGGTGCAGAATTCATCTGGTGCAATTGCTGTTTGTATTACTTGCATATGAATGGGGCAGTCTCAAAAGCCTCCAGTCAGATGCCTCCTATGCTATATACACAAAAGGAAGCGCATCTTCACCTCCAAACTGCCTAAAACTCAAGACACAATGTGTACATGTAATCACATGAGAACCTAAGAAAACAACACAGCTTCACAGCTATGTGTGTAAGCAAATTACTCACATATACTCCATGTATATAGTGTATGTGCATAGCCATCTTTTTAAAGCTTCTCTCTGCAACAGAACTTATCCTTGTGCTAAGCTTAAAATCAATCACTAAAAGTGTACCTACACCAGAAAACAGTTTAGGTTCAAGGAGTATGCTTAAGCCCTGTGGACCACGATCATTCATACTGCTTGCTAGCATTTTCCCAATTATATTTCTGACTAGCATCAACTAGACATTCTTGCACACAACACCTGGGCTCAGCTCAAAGGATAGAGTTTGCCAGAGTCTGCTGCCAGGAGATTTAAGCTCTACAGATCACAGGTACACACACACTGAACCACCACGTGACCAGCGAACTGCTCCTGACTTGCACTGTACATCAGTCTCCCATTCCTTCCCATTGTGGTTTGTAGGACAGTTGGGAACATTTTAACTCATAAAAGAGCACTGGTCGTGCTCTGAGGAATGTTCTCAGATCTGGCAGGCCTGTGATACAACAGCTGCACTACCAATGACCCACACCTGTGGGACACTAACAGCCTCTGACACCTTAATAGAGGTGGCTGCCAAAGCATTACAGGCTCTGATCTACCCTGGATTACATCTGATGTGTGGTGATGATGAAGCAGATGGGTAAAGGAGAATAGCTTTGGGCAGAAGGAATTTTACTTGCAGTTTCGAATTTTTTCCACCACAATGTAAGATGACAAAAATTTGAAAACATGAGTCCAACAGAGGGTGGCATGTAATTCATGTGCACAAATAGCTCATAACTCAGAATCAGCTCTACCAACTTTTCAACTCCAACGAATACACAACCTTCCACCTTTTAATCTTCATACTGGGCTGAATCTTATGCTGTCTAATTAGGGCTATCTAAACAGTCATCTGAACTCCTACTGAGGAGAACTGGTTTGTCCAGGAAAGGCCAGCTCAGTCATGAAATTAACCACAACAAATCTAGTAACCGGATGGAAAACTATCACAGAACATGGTGCTGCAGACAACTTGTCTTCTGGAACTTAGATGGACTTTCAGCAGCTCTAAGCTTATTATAAATTCTTGCTTTTTATCTTTGATTAAAATCACAGTGTAAGAAACTCTTCTATGAAAAGAAATGCTGTAGGAATGGGTGGGTTTTTCCCTCTATTTCTCAAAGTTCTGCATTGTGAATGATGAGACTACAGTAATGTATAACCTCTGTCAAAGGAGTGAAGAAATCAGAATCAACATGCAGGACAGACAACAGCTCTATTACTAAGGAAGAAGCAAAGCCAACAGCCTAACATCACAAATGCCCAGAACTCACTCACCTAGAGTTTCATGGAAAACTTAAAAGTTGTGTGTCTAAAATTATTGGTTATAGTGGTAACTTCCCTTTCCCAGTCTCTTCTGACTGTGACCATGTTATTTGCATGTCAAAAAGAAAACACTCTTTAAATTAAAATGCATCTCAGGACAAAATTATGCCACCAACCAAAAAAAAAAAAATGCAGGCTGAAGAATTCAGCTGCTTGAACTGTTAGAAGTAAATTAAGTACTTAATCAGTGATGTACTACAAGTTCATATTCCTAATCACAGCTTGCACACAGCTCCAGTGAAACAAAAAAGTTCATTTAATGCTCACCAAATGCTGTCCTACTTTTGCAGTGCCATCTAACCCACAGCCCCGGCAAGCATGCTCACTTTGTACTTGTTCTCCAATTTGGCAGGGGTAGGAATGTGGCCTCTCCTCCGGAAGGTTGTAAAGTGCTTGCACTGAGGGCATGGTTTGGTGCTGGAGTCAATGCGGCTGAGTTCCAGGAAGTATTTATACTTGATGATGTCGTCATGGGGCAGGTTATAGAGGACAGTTGTTTCATCCAGGTGTTCGCTGCACTCCGTGATGGGGCATTTTATATCTGCTTGTCCCAGCTGCACCTGTGTATTAAAAAAAATAAAGAAGAGCTGTATGACGTTCTGCTTGGAAAAGTTAAGCAAGCATTGGAGAATTTTGTGAGGAAAATTAACTTCAAATTCTGTAACAATACAGAGTTTACCTAGCGTATCACCTTGAAATTATTTAACTTATGCTTGGTGGAGCTACAACAAGCACACTGCAATTTTTCCAGAGGGCATTTTCAAATGGAAAAGCTAATTACCCTGACAACTGCAGTTATTAAACATATTCTCTCAGTGTATGTTCCATGACTACATACACTACAAAACCAAATACAAGTCCTAACTAACAATGTCCACCCAGTACTCCATACTTCGGGTGCAACGGTCAGTGCACCAAGAGTCATGGTTCACAAAAGCTGTGCGAAAGCACACAATGGAAACATTTGCATACTGTTTCACTGAAAAACGACATGGGAATCACAGCACAGAGAAATTATAAGTCAGTGATCCTAAAAGTTTAGGATCAGCAGCTCCAGCTCAGGAACCCTGAGCTGGTTCCTGCTCAGTACACTCAGTGTCTCTGCAGTCTGCTTCCAAGAAGTTCCTTACATGCCATACTGCACACGCAGAAAGTTTTATTTGAGCTTGGGGCTGATCAAGCTAATATATTTCCCCAGAACTCAAGAGTCAAAAGTTTTTAAAAATATACACCCCAACAACAACAACATTTAAAAACCTTAGTAAAAACCAAACTAAAATCAGACTAACTTGAAGTTAAACAGGGCAGAAACTGTTGCTGATCTAATGAGTCCTGATGATCCCAAGCTGATTCATATGTTCAGATATCCACAACATGCTTCTAGAGCTCCTGGACTCAAGGATTGTGCTGGACCCAGATCTGCACCCTTCATGCTTGGCAAGCTTTAACTGCTTGGACTCCATGCCAAAACAGCAGATCCTACTTGGTCTGGGAGCACCACAGCTGTATTTGTTTGGCAGTGAGCCCAAGTTAATAAACTCTGCTGCATCTTGAGAGTCTGCAAGGACCCAGCTAGAGCATGTTTGTCTCTGCCCCAAGTAATCTTGACTGAGTGAGTTTTGACTGCACAAGTGCAGCTGACCATCAACTCAACTCCTTATTGAGTATCTCTATGAAGAGAAAAAGGGTGCAACCAATATTTCTTTCCAAGAATTACTATTTGAAGGCTGACAAGTTTGATTTTCCCACACTGCTTATTCTTTAACATGCTCAATTAGAGAAACCTGCCAAACAATACACTAAATAAGACAGAAACACCTCAGATATGGATGCAGATCTCATTGCTGCACAGTAGTACCAGAAGACACAAAGATTCCATTAACACAGTATTTAAGCTAAAAAAGGAGGGCAAAGCCCTAAAAAGCAGCACAACGCAATCCTGTCATTGTTTCAGCAACTGAGCCACACGGACTCTAACTGAATGATAATTCAGTCAGGAACCAGAGGATTAGAAGAGTCATAACAACATGGTATCAAACCCAAGGTTTATACTGATTTCAGAAATTTCCTACTGCACTACCTCTGCTCTCCTGAGTTTTAGCTGTGCTGCTGAGAGAACAAAGAGATAATGTATATGTTAAGAGATAGAAATGCGGGGTGTGGACAGTGGCAGTGAGTCTCAGACCAGAGCACAGTTGAAAACACCTCAGCAAGCTATCACTGCTATTGTGCCCTGATCAGCCTTGGCTCAAGGCACAGGCAAATCAGGATGGAGGCAAATCTGTCTGCAGTACAGAGGAGAGGCAGCTCCACAGTAATACACCCATTGTTAGGAGGGAAATTCCCCACATTTAATTTCCAGCTCTAAAAGGTGGGCAGAGATCTGCCACATGCAAACAATGCCAGACTCGGTTTGGCTTTTACACAGACAAGTCTAAGTACAGGAGGAGTATGTATTCAAAGACATTAAAAAAAAAACAGAACAAGAAAATCCCCCAAACCTCATATAGTACATGCTGGGAAATGCCAACATTGTATACCTGTAGGACACTGATTCACCTGTAGCACCATGTAAAATTGAAACCAAGCACACAGACCACTGGACTGTTCTCCAAAGAATCACCCAGTGCCTCAAGGAGCTGTACTTAAAAAGCAGATGACAGTCAGTACAGCACTACAGAACACAAGCACACTGAACTAAGAGAACAATTTGCTACAGAAACACAAAACGCTATTGCACTAGGATTAGCATCAGCTTTTGTTTAGACAAGTATAGGCAGGCTTTAGAACCAAACAGTCAAATTAATCCCACCTATGACTACATCATCTTTTTAAAACAATTTTTAAGCATTAGGGAGGTATTAAAAGAGTTGTATCTTTCTGCCAGGAGTAAACTAAGCTACAATGGAGTAGCACTACATAATAAGAAAGTGCATTGTATCTGACAGTACTTAAGCATTGCTTATATTAAATTCTAGATAGAACAAACCTGCATTTATAAAACCAAGGAATACAAAGCTCAACATTTTCTGTACTTCATGCCCACACAGAATATGATTAATATATGTGGTAAGAGTTAGGTGTGGTTTCAGTGTTTATTTTGAAAATATGTTTTACACCCACTTGAAATAAATAATTTTTAACCTCTGTAATAGTTTCAGCTTTTCAAGTTTGGCAAAGACTGAGCCTTTTCCTGTGTTTTGAATGGGACTGAAGTGAACAGAGCTGGCTTGCTTATTAGCAGTAACTTCAATGGAGCCTTGTCCTACCAAAACAGTCCATCTTTGTGCACTAGCATCAGAAACTGATGGAAGTATAGCTTTAGAGGAAGCCTGTCAGGCTACCTGCTGCCATGGACTCAGGACACGGTACAGAATGAGAAAGGAAAAACAAAATAAAATAATCTCTTATGACATTGGCACAAATAACTAGTTTTATTATTTTCCTTCATTTTTTTATTTTGAAGAGCCTTCTCCCTTCCATATCAGCTTCTCACAATGTAAAACCCCCAAGTTTTAAGAAAACCACTGTGTATGAAGCACTTCAGAACCCTCAGTATACAGAACAGCATGGTGTATTTTCACAGCATGAGGAACGACTCATGTCTAGGAGCAGATGAGCTGCAGCAGTGTTGAATGTCAGGCAGCATCCAGCTCTTATACTCAGCTGTGCTTGGCTTCTGAAAAGCATCTCAGGAGAGGCTACTCTGCTTACAACTCAGAAGGAGAAAGCAGGCTCTAGCCTTTCATCCTACAGAAAGGTAACATTTAAATTATCAGGAGAACAGTATGTACCTCCCCCTGCCAATTCCTGACATTTTATTTTAAAACCATTTTTATTAGCAGGGAGTAAGGAGGAGAAAGGGCAGGGGGGAACAGAAACAGGGCACACACACGGACTCTACACTGATTTACTCACTACCCATGAAAGCAATGATACCACCAACAGACCAGAAAAACACGGATTTATAGCTGGCATTTGGCCTGCCCTAGGCTGGACATAATGTAACATTTGCAGGCAGTACTTGGCGCTGCTGTATTGCAGCTATATTCCTTAAAGAAGGGGCCATTCTGTTTTATAACATATATCTACAAACAAGCATTTTCTAGCTGAAACTTCACTCTTAGTTCAGAGATGCACATGCTTAATTGCTCTTACTTCTTAAAGATGAAAGTGAACATGGCCATGTCAAAGATATACTTCCACAGAGAAATTTCTACCAGTGTACCACATCATCCTCTGTAAATTACCAAGGAAGTCATGCATGAAAAAAACATTCTGGAAATGCACAGATGCAAGGGAAGGGATAGTCTAGTCTAGAGGACTTTGATACTCTAAGTAAAGAAACATCTGGATTCCCTTTACTTATAAGCAAAATCCTATTCCTATCTGGTTCACTAGAAACTTTTCATTCATTTTCATTGGTAAATTACAAATCAGTGAAGAATTACTTTTCTTGTACATTTGGAAAGTGTGTCATTATGAATTTATTTTCTTTAAAAAAACAGTAATAATTTGTGGAAAATACTTGAAGGAATCACCATGATTCAGAACTCCATTGTGGTAGGTACTAAACAAATGAAATCCAAGTAGACATGATTCAAGAAGTGCCAAACAAAGACAGTTCAAACTTTTACTACACATTTTGCACCTGCCTTTAAGGCATTTTTGTGGTTTTAGTACTAACTTCGTCAGTCTGGATCTCTGATTTGTGTCAGTGACATCCCGGCATTTTCCATTAAAATTCTTAAAAAAAAAATCCTGTGAAATACATTCTCTTTTTCAGTTCATTCATCCTCCCTCCTTGCTCTCAAGTAGTACAAATGCCCAGTGCTGCTGCAAGACAAGCAAGAATAAACAGCTAAAACTTAAGAGTAATTAGATCAGGAGCTACTTAAGCTGTATCACTACCAAATAGAAAGAACATCTTCTGTTTTGTGTGTGCCACCTCCTCCACAGAACATTTTCACACTTCTTGCCTGTTGTTCATTACTTCACAAACCATACCCCATGGGGTGTTTCACTTTTATTCCCTCTTTAATTCATTTCTCAACAGACTTGCAATAAATTACTTCCTGAATGCCTGTCTCATTAAGTTGTTCCACCATCTTTTCTGACAACCATCTGTAACATCACTCAAGAGTCATCACACCTCTTCTCAAGCAGGAAGGGCTTCACTAGCCTTTATCAGGGCATGTATCACTGTCCTCAGAAGGATCCAGAAGGAATTCAAAATAATATATTTGAGCTGTCATTAAGGTCATCTAAAGTCCATTTATTATTAATAAAAGTTGAACTGGAGTCTTTTCTATTGTGTCACCAGCTCACACAGACCAGCCCTGAGAGGGTTTGTGAGGATGCTCCCCTTCACACGTCCTCTGAGTCTTTGTTCTCCTTTCACAAGTACCACACTTGCGGATCCACGTGACATTCAGAGAGAGTCACTGAGGCACAAACACTGCAGGGTTGTGCAGAGACCACCTCTTCTAATTTTTGACAACAATTTGTTCTTAATGAGTTCTGCATTAATTACCACACTGTCAACACTAAAAAAGACACAAAAAGAAGCTAAGTCTCAGAGCCTTTGAAGTACTCGCTAGTCCCTCATCCTTCAGGTGAAAAGAACTCAAAAGCAAGAAGCTGGGAGGGAATCTAAGTGTACATAACTGCATCCAGCCACCAGCAGCACATTAAAGGTTTGACCTTTCTGCTCCAAAAGCACTTCTTCTGAATGCTTTACGAAGCATATTTAAATACAGCATCAACTTAAATTCTCAAAGGTCATCTAGTTTTTACAACTTCAGCCAGAGGCCGAGACTCCAGCTTCATTCATAACTCTGAGGACCACTGTCAGGAGCACACTTACACACATCCATGTCCCCAGGAGCACTGTGGAATGGTGCAGCTACACACCAGCGAGGGTCACAGCCAGCACCACCTGTGTGGGAAGAGACCAGAGTGGCTTTAGCCCCAGAAACAACCCAAAACCTTAACTGGCAAAATGGTCCTTGGCCGCCTGGAGCAAAACCCCACACCATTCATTTTGTTTGTTTCCTGTTCAAACTTCTTTTGCACTCCATAGTCACATCCACAAGTCTCCTAAAAAAACCTCTGAAGATAAACTAAAAAGATATTCTTCAGAATGCACCTAAACTCAACCAAACCTTTTTCTTAAAGGCCTCTTAATTGGCTTTCTCACTTGACATGGTGACATGTAGTTATACTCCTTTTTTCTTCCACAGAACTAGATGTTACCTGCTCGCATGGATCTGATATCAACAGAAATATTCAGATTTTACCTGTCCTCCCCACAGAGGGATAGGATTTATAGAAAATTACTTTCAGAAAAACAAATTAATACTGAAATTCTCCTTTGCAAGATGTCAACAATTACCAACATACAGAGCTCTCCCTTTTTGTCTTTTCATCACCTGTTACTTCACTGAGTGAATGAATAAAGGAAATTTTTATCTCAGTAATGCATTTAGAGAAACTGCACTGCATTAAGTCATGCCTCTGGCCTGCTACTACTCATTAAACCTTGGTCACTCTCCGGCAAAGAGGCATGCCAGAGTTAGACCAAGAGACTGACTAGCAGAATGCTTTATCCTGCACTCTCCGGGGCTCCCAGAGGTTGTGAAAGCTATTTTCACCTCTCCTCCCCACATGGGTGTGGGGGCAGAAGGAGGGGGAAATGCCAGTGGGGGAAGTTAACTTGGGAAGAATAACGGCAGAAACTGCAAACCTTGGAGGAATCTAATCCAAACCCACAGCCCTCTCAGCATTCATTAAGGGAAGAAGGAAAAGAACAAAAGCTTTCTGATTTTGCCCAGGTGTGCATATTACCAGCGTAAGTATGCTTGTGCTGATTTTTCTATTCCTCAGAAGAGGAACATTCACTTTCAACAAAAGATCCAAAGATGCTCATGAAAGAAGAGCTTTGAGGAGAGCAGAATGAGCCAGATACCTGCCCTTTCTCACCTGGAAAATAGAGGCAGTTGTTCCTGCCAAGGAGACCAAAAGATCCCATATTAAAACTGAGCAGGTGCAGAAAGGGATTTCAGAAAAGAAGCAAGGACCAGGAGACCATCCACATACCATGATAAATTTAAATAACTTGGGCATCTCAGGAGTGAGCCCTGCTTGAAGGGTCTCAGTAGCATTAGGAAATACAAGTAGCAAAGGACCAACACCTTCTTTGTAATGGTTTGTTAGGCTTTCAGCATGGGCATAAAAACATGACAGTCAAATAGCACAAACCCAGAACAAGCCAACTCACACAGCTGAATCTTGTAAAGATAAAAAGCTATCAGTTACCTCTTTAATTAACAGTCTTAAATTCAGAGGGGTACAGCCTGTTCTCCTATAGCCAGAATAAGACTTGTAGAAACTGTCATCTCTGTATGAATTTGTTACCAGCCAAACCTAATCCAGGTATATTCCACTCATCTGAGTTCTCAGTTAAGGCATAAACTGCATGAGCCCATGTTATACAATGGGAAGGTGAGGAGGGAACAGGTTGAACACGATGGAATACAGACATAGCAGCAGCCACTGACCATTCACCTTCCTCCTGCCACTGGGCAGCAACCCTCACTTTAGGCATACCTGAACTCCCAAAAGCATAGAAGTCATGATGTGTTCACTGTAATTTATTTAAATACTTATCTCAGAAAATAAATTAGAAAGAAAACAAAATAATCTAACTCCCCAAAAATCAAAATCCAATTCTCCCAATTAAGGAGATTAAACCCAAGTGTGCTCAGTTACTTAGCAGGTAATTTTTATGTGTATGACACTCTCCCACAGGAACAAGGCTTAAAAAGGTACATAGCTGTTTCCTTGTCTTGTTTACAACAGGAAATCATCTACAGTCAAACTCCAACCTCCATCAGGTTCAGGCTGGATTAACCCAGGTTAAAATCTATTCCAACGGAATAATACTGTTAACTATTAACAACAATAATTAGCATCACAATCAAAAGCTTTCCCATGTCTTTCTTAAAGATGGACAGAAAATTAACATCCATAAGACGATCAGAAGGCTGAAGCACCTCTCTGATAAAGACAGGCTGAGGAAGCTGCTCAGCCTAGAGAAAAGAAGGCTCCAAGGAGACCCTAGGGCAGCCTTACAGTTCCTAAAAAGGGCCTATAAGAGAGCTGGAGAGTTCCTACAACTGCATGGAGTTACAGGACAAGGGGTAATGGTCTTAAAATAGAAAGAAGGCAGGTTTAGATTAGATGTTAGGAGGAAATTCTTTACTGAGAGGGTGGGGAGATACTGGTGCAGGTTGCCCAGAGAAGCTGTTGATGCTCCATCCCAGGAAGCGTTGAAGGCCAAGTTGGATCAGGTCCTGTGCAAACTGGTCTACTGGGTGGCATCCCTATTTACAGCAGAGGGGTTGGAACTGGATGATCTTTAATGTCCCTCTCAATCCAAACCATTCTAGGATAAGCTGTTACAGAACAGTGAAAAAACATGCTCCCAATCTGCACTTGAAATCACAACTTTGGTCTTCGGGTGAAGCCATGAAAAATCCATCAGCAGTGAAAATTTATCCTACAGTTGTTTGTGTTGAAAAAGACAAGATCAAAAGTTCCTTCTACTATTCTACTATGTAGTAGTCAGGTTCCCCACCAGACATGAAACCTGGAATAGGCTCCTGAGCTCCAATTTGCCAAGCAGTATTTTATTTATTTCAAATAAAACAGGACAAATCTCAGTATATTTGCACAACCTGTTCACTAACCCGTATTACTGAACCTCTGGTACAGATAAGCCCAACTGATACCATCAGCAGTAGCTAATCAACCCTTGGTTTCTCCAACAACAGCTGCTGTTATGTTTTACTGTTGTACCTACAGAAACACTTCATGATGCTTGATATTCTTCCAACAGAAAGTGGCACTTAGCATAAAATAAGAAAAGCTCTCATAATCAAGCAAAGGAGGTAGGAGAAGTATGTTCTTGTTTATCTCACCATTACATTCCAGAAGACGGCCACAAAACCTAACAGAGTTGGCATGGATGTGGGTGAATACTTAAAAAGAATGAGAACTTTTAACACAAATGTCTCAACTATTCTCTTCACCAACCTGATCATCTACATTCCCCAGCACATAGAAAAAAGGACATGCATTTTATAGCTGTTCCTAAACTGTCCTGCTTTCCTCCAGAAAGATACCTACAACTAGTTTCCATGCCTTTGCTAGTTTTGAGTTCGTGAGTTTTCTTCTGCGTGTAGTAATAATCAGTATTTTCACGCTTGACTATCAGACATGAAGCCAAATTGTGTCCTCTTTACTTGATGAATTTAGTAAAGTAACAGCAGAGTTGCATAGGTACAAGCAAAAGCAGAAGAAAGCCTAAAAAGTAATTTCTAACTGGCAGGTCATTGTCAGGAGTAATAGCAGACATTTCTTAGATTCAAGGTATAATGTATGAGGTTAAAATACCATCACTTGTCTTCCCCTACAAACAAGGTAACTTGAATAAACTTCTTCATGTGATCAAGCTGTAACAAAAGTGCTAAGTTTTGATTTACAAATAGTTATTTTGCTCTGCCTTTTTGAAAAGGAATGTATCTCATTGTACCAGTACCAATTCACAACACAGCTGGTATTAATGAAATGCTGTGCTAATAAAAGGTACCATGAAGTGACAGAAATCGGTAACTTTTACATGCCGTCAGTAATGGATGTGCATGCTGACCCATTTTCAGGAATAAACCTGGAAAAGGCTAATGCAGAACAAACTTTCAAGCTTCTCCCCATATGCCATCACTTGGACAAACCCTAGATACTGTGCTATAACTCCAGTGCCACACTACTTCAAGTTATTTCTCACAATGCGTTGTAAGTTGAAACCACATTTTGATTCATATTTAATGCAGAGACGGATACAGCCACGACAGGGAGCAAATATACAAGATAAACAAGTGCCAACAGTACAGCCTTCTCCAGGGAGCTGAGGCAAAAGCTTGAACAGTGATTCTGATCCATACTTGGAGAAACAGAAGAACTGAAGTCAAGCATCACCCCAGCTGGGAGCAAACTGCCCACCACCAAGGAGTTAAACCGTTACCTAAGATACCTCAGCAGAAACCTATGGCACAGAAGAAAAAAAAAAAATCATCTTATGAAAACTGAAAGTACAATTCTGTCCCATAACTGATCTAATCCTGTAGAGTGCTGCACTCAACTAGTACACAGTAGTTTTTAAATAGCTTATTAAATAGCCAAGCTATCAGAATTAATTCTCCTGATGATCAAACTCTGGCTGTAATTCTGGGGTTGTTGCTGTGTCAGGTCAGTCTACCCAAGATTCTGACAGAATAGGGTCCCCACTGAAGCTGGAACTTCAGCATGATGAAGGGACAGTTTGTGTATTGATTGCTGCAGAACTTGTTTGTCAAAAGCAGCTAGAATCTTTATACAATAAAACCATTAGAAACAGCAAAACAAGGGGGGAAGCAGACAATATAGGTGTTGTATACTAGGAAAATCAAACTGTAACAGTGTTTAGAACAACATATTCCACTTACCACTTTCTCCTAAAGCAGAGAAAACACAAAGCAAGTTCATTTAAACTCCTAAAGGCAGTTCTATCAACTGACAAGACTATTAATATACTCATTTTTGCATCAGGTTTACAAGAGAAGAACCTACAACTTCTCATTTTTTACATTCTCTTTATAAAGGCAAAACAAACCAAACCCACTACTAGTTACACTTCATCTACTGTTTATATATGTAAATCTGTGCCTTACAGGAAAGTATAACACCACATGACCTTTACTACAAACCTTTTACTATTTAAAAATGTTGATACAGACTTGACAAAATCAGTGTTGTGCTCCAACAGCCTGCTTTTGTGATGAGGCAAAAATGAACAACAAAGGTAGAATAAGTCAAGTGCTCCAGGTTAGACTCCAGGCTAAAATCTCGGTGTTAACACTGAGGAGGAGACTTGCTTTGTGCAAAAGTATCACTGTGATCAGATAAGGCTGTGGAACCACTTGCACGTAGGAGAAAAAAAAAAAGAACAAAACCACTGCAAGATAAAAAGACACTTCCTTTCCCTACCTTAAGTTTTTAATCACTTTGAGAGTAATAGCAGTCCCTGACAGTGTATGAACATGGAAAGGTGGGAATAACTGTTGTTATACATGATTTCAGATCCCTGCAATCATCCTTTTTTGGCTGGTTAGAGACTGACCTGGAATAGAAAGGAAAAGGAGGACACCTATCCACATAGACTTCTCTTTCTGGGTGGTATGCCAGGTTTACCCTGTATCACCAGTCTAACCCAATGTCTCCATTTAAATGATCAAACACCCACATGGACCTGTAAAGCTTGGGGTCCAGGTCCAGCCAGACCTCTCTCATACCAGTTGTTCCCAGTATCCCTCCCCTGATCTCAGGCCCCTTCAGCCACTCCACCAGGTGACAGTCAGACAAGACAGACATTATCTCAGACTGCACCATGACTAATGGATAGAAATTTATGGAAGAAGTCAATATAGCTTTCCCTTCTTCCTCTCACTTTTAGAGAGCAATTGCAAGGCTGCAAAGAGAGAAGTTTCAGTTAGCTAACAAAGGAGACAGAAGTGTTTTTAAATTAGTTTTCTAATTTAAAGCAGCTGAATTAATTCTCCCTGTGACACACGATCACTAGCTCACAACCCAAGAGAAAAGTGGGAAGCACACAGACAAGGAGAGACCCTTGCAGAGGTAGCAGGCTACCAGTTGTCTTGCCTGTCATGTCAATCTACACCTTTAGATCAAGTACCAAGCACATCTCATGTTAACTGCGTTTAGTTTTAGGAAGCTACAAGCCCAAAATACACTCAGCAGCTCCTCTCAGTAGAAAAGAAAAACTTAACGGCAACTATAGCAGCAGGGTTGGAGGGGGGCATTTGATCACTGCCTCCATGTGAGTCTAAGCAGCAGTGTTTTCTGCACAGGTGCCGGAATTTCTGTTCCTCAGAAAGCAGCCTGTATTTTGTTGTAGCTAGATCATTATTAGGCCTATGAGTAACAATGTATGTTTTCCCATGTTGTGCAAGTACTCGAAATGCTCAACAACATGCACGAAAATCCTTCACTGAGCTTCAGGTCTCAGCTCAGCATCTGCCCTAACACACACCCTCCCACAGCCCCTCAGATGGTCTCCATGCTTTCCACTTCTGTTGGCACGATTCATGCTCTCCTCTCAACTGTCTCCCTGAAGGATACAAGAGTCTTACCTGTAAAGCTAGAGCAAGAGAAATAGTTATGAAGTAAGCAGGTTTTTCAAGATGAAGAAATACATTACTTGTAATGAAACAACTAAGTTAATAGGTAACCTCAGCAACTTTGGACCAAGAAGCAGGGAGGAACTCTACCAACAACAGTAACATATGCTCCAAAACTTTGTGAAGCAGTTGGCCATAAAAATAAAACAACGATTATTAAAAGATATACTATGAACACAACACCTCATTAACTTGACATACACTGCAAGAAGTTTTTACTAAATATGCTTCATTGTTCTAGTCGAAGGGTAAAGATGTTACCTCTGGAGACTCCAAGTTAAAAATGGTTACAGTAGGAGAAGCTGCTTATAATAAGAAGAAAACCACTACTTTTTATTTCTGTAGGTACTGCCTACCACTTCACAAACAAAAGTAATTCAAACTTGTCTCAACATCACCCCCCGCAATAAACCAAAACCCAAAAAGAGAATAATCATGGATTCTTGACTACGAAGGTTTGAAAAATGATGAACAGATAGTTAGATACCTGGACACTTCTGCCAGTGTTAAACTTTTGTGGGGCTGCAGAAACTGGTTTGTCATACTGAATTTTTATAGAAACATTTTTGCAGTACTGGAAGGTAACAATGTTCAAACCACCACCAGAAAAGACGGGGGACAAGGAGGTGGGCAGGTGAAGTGAGGTGACAAAGGTATCAAGTCAACTATATGCATGCTCCACTTCTAAAGCCATGGACTCTAGTAGTAATTGAATTCAATACCAGCTGAGGAAATTCTCATTTCATTAATTATTTCCAAAGGATTTATACAGTCCTCAGTGGGAGAAAGGCCACTAAGTAGGAACTGAAGCAGCACAGGAGTAGAACTTGCAAGGCACAGCAACAGAACACAAGAGGTTTGTACACAAGGACATACATCTCCAACTCCTGATTTTGCCAGACCAAAAAGAAAGGATCAACAGCTTTTGTGACAAAGAGACAAGCAGATAAACAGAATGATTGTCAGCAAGGAGAAGAAAACTTTTCAAGGAGAAGAAAACTTTTCAAAAGTATCTGTTTTACATTTCATTGATATTTTCATCAAAATGGAAACATGATGTTAAACGCTGACTTGTCTAGCCAAAATACTAGTTTTGTTTCAGATTTTTAATGGGATAAGAACTATTGTTCTTTAGAAAAATAACCCAACAGTTCTTCCAGATCTGCCCACTGCAATTATTCCCTATGGTTAAGCAATCATTGACCATCATAACAAGCTTCTCTAGCGGCGTGGGTAGCTGCAGTAATTCACCTCAGAAAGGGGAAAGAAGATGCAGCTTTGATAGCTTGTTTGGGGAGAAGAAGACGACAAGAACAGAAAATTCAGGAAAAAGAAAGAAGAGGGACCCATATCAGCCTCTCCTAGGAAATCCTGCCTTTCCCATAATTTGCATCTTTTCTCTCTCCTGCAGTTTTCCCCTGGAAAATAACATCCTCTTGCCTGACAATCACGGGGAAAAAAGTCTAGTCATCAAAGTTTTCGGAATCCATCTACTTTTCCTGACTTAAATAATACACATACTGGCTGGCTCAACTCTGAACTGTTTAGTTGCTCCACATTTTCATTCAGTGATGACTCTGCACTTGTAAAGTCTCTTTTTAACCAGCACCAAACAGCAGAAGCTGCCACTAAAAGTTGCTGTTGTTGCTATGCAGGAAACTGATGCCCCAAAGCACACCGACTTTCCGTGCAAAATGAAGGCAGGAACATTTGTATTTGTGACTTTCGTGGCTTTGAGAGAATGCCCAAAAATCCA
The DNA here is from genome assembly GCA_024734555.1 of Trochalopteron elliotii. NCBI lineage: Eukaryota > Metazoa > Chordata > Aves > Passeriformes > Leiothrichidae > Trochalopteron > Trochalopteron elliotii. The sequence goes on along the minus strand of JANPWX010000096.1, from coordinate 12,785,065 downwards.
GGTAAGTTTTATAGACTTTTCACAATGCTCCCTGCAACAAGGAAAACGAGTGGCATCTTGCTGCAGAACTAAATTCTGAGTTGCATTCATATTTCTCTTTAAGAATCAAAACATTGCTGCCTGAGAACTAACATGGTTCTGTCAGTTTCCTAATAAACTTGGCAGTTTTAGAATTTCTGTTCATGTGTGTCTACTTTTGACTCTTTCCCACCACCCCAACACACTATAGGTTTTTGAACCTATAGAAGAAGCATCATAAAAGCTGAGAATGTCTGGCAGCACAGTAGGACAGAAAAGCAGCTTGATGGTTCCCAAAAACGGACTTTCCCCAGCCACTAGGATTTCTAGTACTTGTTAAAATACATCTCAGATTTTCCTTGGTGACAACAGATCAGGTTCATGACTTTCCCACACCATATTCACAAGTGGATAGGGAAGGACGGCAGAAGCATCCCTCCAGAGCTAGTCCCTGGCACTCCCCCAAGCTCCTTATGCTCATACCAGCTGTCCCACTGTGTGCCTATGCAGCTACATAATTTCCTGCTAACAGAGGCTTACTAAACTTTTAGTACCAAGTAACTCATGATATTTAAGATGGCACATCTGAAATTCAGCAGGTTAACTGAATGAAAGCCACTCTGATTTCCCTCCCTCACACACTCAGTGTATTCCCTACATAAACTGAAAGTGACATTGTTGAAACAGCTGAAAGAGCAGATAAAAGACTAATTTTTTTTGGTCAAATTTCATTTGAGAACAGGCGAATTCACCCTAACAACAGAAAAAAAAAGAAATTAAATACATCTACTAGAATTTATATTAAAATATCAATGGTGTGGTGAGGCTGGAACGGGTTGGTCAGAGAAGCTGTGGATGCCCCATCCCTAGAAGTTTTCAAGGTCAGACTGGATGGGGCACTACACAACGTCATCTAGGGGATGACATCCCTGCCTATGGCAGGGAGACTGGAACTAGATTATCTTTAAGGTCTCTTCCAACTCATACCATTCTAGGATTCTGTAAAAATAACTTTAAAGCTGCGTACTCATGTAAAAATGACAAATACGAAAAAGCCAAAGGATGTTCATGGTTAAATCCACAAGTCATTTGCTGACAAGCAATGGTAAGGCATTATCAAGAGAAAATTTAAGAACATTCTATTAAATCATTTATATTTAATGGACTATATTTTATTAAAGGCAAAAGTAATAATTAGCTGTATTCTTATGCATAGGGTAACCTAATTATAAAGCCATTTTAAATAATGAAGTCTTTGGAGTCTTCTTTCAACCTGTACTGAAATACCTACCTAGTAAAATATTTTAATGTAAGTATGGTAAGAATTATAGAAGACTGAAGACTCACATATAATTCACATAAAGTTGAATAGAAAAGTGCCTGAGTCTTTCAGCTGATCAGTGATTCCCCCAAATGATCACTTACACGTTTTCATATGCAGAATAATTATGCAAATTTTGCACAATGAACAACTTAATATATTTGAGAAAGTTTGACAAAACTATGTAACTCAAGAAAGCAATAAACATTATAAAAATTAGGGGAAAAAAATGAAGCCCCATACCAGTGCTTATTTCCATACACTTGCACACTGTGTGTCTCTGAAGTACAAATGGTTATGCTTAAAAGTGCAAATTACAGTTCCATTTGATCTTGCATTTGCAAAACTGTAATCAGAAAGAAAGAACAGGCTAGCAAGTCTACACAGAAAGAATGATAAAACACATCATGGAAGCATTTTTAATGTGTCCCTTCAGCAATTTATGCAAACCAAACCTCTACAGAAAACTATTATTTTCTCATAATAGAATATAAATGTTTTGCAAGCAAGAATGTCTTTTTCCTAACACCAGCTCCCAGTGATTTTGAGTGCCAAAGGTGAGTTCACAAACTGAGCCACTGCAGTAAGTGGTCATCTGTGAGAAGTCCCCAGGGACTTGGCTGGGATCATCCTGGAGGACTCTAATAGTACCAGAAAGGGAAAAACTGACAACACAGTTCTTCTACCTTCACTATTACATTATTCTCCCTCATCTCAGGCCTCCTAGACTCATTAAAGTTATAATAATCATCTACTCCTCAAAAACATTTCTATGGGAAAGTATTGGCTTCTACACACTTTTGTCAGCAAGGTGGAAATCAATCCATCACATACAGAGGAAAAAAACCCTAACTCTTGATCAAAGGGAATAACTACTAGGAGCAGCAGACAGGTACCTCATGCTGATCAGCTGCTAGGGAGAGATGTGCCAGGAGAGATCACATCCCAGGCAGAGCAAATGAAGGGAGCAAGCAGAGCCTGCAGCCTCAGCTGGAGCCTACAAGCACCTAGCCTCTCCCTGTGCTCTGCTGCCCCTGTTCCCTGCACCTCTTCTGGTCTCTCTGTGCCAGGATTCCCACCCACCACACTGGTCTCATTCCCCACCAAGCCACAGAGCCTTCATCCTCTGCATCAGGAGCCTTACTGGATGTCCACTGGAATGCAGGCTGCCTTCAGGGACCATGCTGTGGCAGAGCATCCAGAAACAAGGTGCCCTATCCCAAGCAATTTAATCCACCACAGCCTGTTACAGGGGTCTAAAATCGCCAGCATGGAAAAAAAAGTGCATCTAGTTTAAGTCCCACAGGGCTGGAAGACCTCAATGCTGTAAGAATTAGTGAGTTAAGCCACCAAATTAAAAAATCTGCAGATAATACATGGTGAAAAACTGCAGTTAAATATTTCATTCCTGTGTACAGCATTTTTAAACATGAAGACATTCTGCAATATTGAGTTCCTCACTCAGTCACTGAAACACTAAAGATTTTTAGTGAAATAACAAATGTGATTTGTTGGGGTGGGGGTTGTGTGGTGGATTTTTTTGTTTGCTTTATTGTTTTGTTTTGGTTTTTTAACCACAGGAGCAACCAAGTAAGTTGGTTTCCCCAAAGTTCACGCTCAGAATTCTTCAAACTAACTGTTCACTAGGATTTTCCCCCACAGATTCAAGCAGGATGGAAAACTTCCATCTGGAAAAAAACCAAGAAAATCTAGAAGTCTGTGTTAGGACTCTTCAATTCTAACAGCAGACAATAAATTGCACCTGTGATCAAAAATTATAACTTGAGTAAATTAAAAATACACTTGCCGAATTCACATGGGCCTTCACATAATTTTCCTCCTTAGCTATGACAGCAGACAAATATCTTAGGATGGAAGATCTTGGGTTCTCATCCCACATGAGACTAGACAAACTGCATACATACAGTACTTTTAAGAGACCCTTGGAAAGTCACATTAAACTGTAAATTTGAGTGCAATACAGCAAAGAAAACCTGGCCAACCTGCAGAAACTGCTCAAGATATAATCAGAAAAGTGGAACAAAAAGCAACAAAAAAGTCCACATAAGTAGACCAGAACTTTTACTTAGCCCCCACTAAAGATGGGAGCATCCTAATTCTGCCTGTATTCCAGGAACTTTACAATTACTGAGGTGTGCAAATTCAGAGAGCAGAGAGAACCCAACAGCAGGAATTCAAACACAGAAATCCCAAAGAGAACATGAAAGGAGAAAGGAAGTTATGCAAAATGTATATATTTCCACTTTCATTATATGAGCTGTAATTTAACTTTAGTATGAGAGTTTAATTATAATCACATTCATATTATTACTGTAATCAGTGTAACTCAATACACTATTTACAGGTTCAAGGAAATTTCAACAATCAGGTACCACTTCTCCAAATTTACAGTTCTCGTGGGGAAAAAAAAAAAGTTTGGAATTTTACAAGTTTGCAGCTAGTTTCACACAAAACAATACCAAAAAGCAATGTTTTCCCCAAAGAGAAACTAGTTTTTAAAGTAATTTGAACTGGAGATACAGTCAGGCATGATTCCAACAATTTTTCACTATGGTCACCATAGGACAAGCACAGCTGAACTGCTCTCCTAATTCTGCTTTTCCAGTTTAAAAAAACCCAAAAAATCTAGAAGCAATTTCTTGTTTGCTTGGGTTTGCACCACATAGTATTAGCACAACTAATTTATCTGTTGTACAACCCAAGATACGATGTATAAAGATAATTTCTCTTAAACTTAAACCCTCAAAAACCGATTTCTAAAATGTGAATAAACAGTATGCCAAAGCAAAACTAAATTTCTTAATGCTGTATGATGTGTTCTTTAAGCTGGGTAATGAGACCTTCTCTGTTCTTAAAAAAAGCCCTTTTTTCTTCTGGTCTCATTAGTGCAGCCCTACCTGCCCAGCTGTATTAGTCACTTCCTGAAGAAGCACTTGGATACCTACACGGCATCAAAACACCTCTTAGTCCATCAAACATGGTATAAAGGCTTAACTGTAACATTTAAGCTGCAATTGGAATAAACCTATCTCCTGTGACATCACACACAGGAACTCTACTGCTTCAGCAAGATTAGATCTTTTCCCAATGCCCTCCCACCCCCAACCAAATTCTGTTCAAAGACAGGAGGAGGAGAAAAGGAAGGAAAAGCAGTTAAATGAAGTTTTAATCTCATGGTTATTCTAGTCTCTTCTCCTTACTTATAGAGCTTGACAGGTAAGAAAAGGGAGAACAAAATCTATCTCTCTTGCTACTTCCAGGAGATGGGAGGGCGTCTTCCAAAATCTTTGGTAAAAACCAGTGCAACAGTAAGATAACTACTACATGCTTTTATGCTTTCAAATTTCACAACTGTTCCACTTTGCAACCAAAACTATTCATACAGCAGAAGCACAAAGCTATTGAGCAGTCTTCAAAACCAGTGTGCTAGAATCACAGCTGAGTAACAGAGTGACATAGGCTAGCCCAGAACTGCAAGCCCCAAGTAACAATTCCCACGACTGTGACTTTGAACACAGTTCAGTCCCCTCTCTAGGGTGTACAGCATAGCAAGGAACAGAGAAGCCAGCTGTAAATGATGTGTCATGAAGGTTCAAGCTTGTCTTAAGTGTCTTAGCTGAACACAACAGAGTGACAACAGCAGCGCAAAGCACAGACAGCTCTCAGGGAAATCTACTACCTGCTCTAAAGTAGTTAATCAGACAAAAGGATGTGACATATAAGTACAAAGATCCTCCTGCAAGGAAGTCTCTCTCCTGGTCAATTAAACATTGGCAGGATGTAAAACAAGACAAACACTTCAAAACAACAGAAATAAGAAAAGCTCATAATTGAGTAATTTTCACTTGAATGCCACTGATGAACAATCTATAATTTGACCAAGTTTATCTTCAGTTCTATAAGCCTTTTCAGAGCACTACTACACTGTATGCAAAAGGATCACTGTGAAAAGGAAACTGCATTTTAAAAAGCTCCTGCCAGTGGAAAGGAAACTTATCCAGGAAAGGGAAGAGGAAAGAGAGCAAAAGTTGGAAGCTCGTGAGAACAGAGGTCACTCTCCAGGATCTTCACAGCACTCACTAGATAAGCATCCATCTTTTGAAGAAGCTCAACTTCCTGCCATAAATAAAGATTTTATGACTCACTCAAAATATGCATCAGCCAGCCATTTACTTCTTTTCATCCATCTTATTACTTGGGCAGTAGCATTGCATTTTTCAGGTGTTTCAATAGACCACTACACAAGATATACTATTATTTGATATATTCCAGAAAGAGTTCTCATCAGTTTTTCCACTATGGCTTACATATATGAAGAAATCCATTAAAAGCATTCAACTCTCAGAAACATTTTTAATGTTTCAATGCCTGTTGGTGTCAACAGATATCAGTTTTCATGTTTATGCAAGGTTTGTACAAATGCAGAAGTAGGCTTGTTGTGATCCAACTGGTGCTCATATCGATTGCAAAGCCAAAATTTGCATCTATCACTGCTTCCATTAAATTTGTCTTTCCAGACAGACTTTCGAGAGACACAAAGCGAAATAACCCTGCAGGACACCAGTTTAGTCTGGTATAAACCTAACTTAACAAGAACTGAACAAAAAAAATTTCTTTCACACTGCACAGTCTTCAAAGGTGCAAACACATACAGAACATTAAACATATAAGGCATGGCTACCAAGCCTCTACTTCTATGCAAGGTTTACTGACTTTCCCTGTGGATCTAGCTTCTACATAAAGCAGCTATAAAGAGCACAACAGCTTCAACAAGCTCATCTAGACAGTTTGCAGATGTATTTCACGACAAGTAGAGAAACTCAATGTTTATTGCATCTCAGCAGCAAAGCCCTATGTACACCAGGCCAGGCATGCAGCCAGGATGGATTTTATCATAATCCCCCATAAATCATCTTGCAAGCACCCTGAGCTTCCAAGGGACTACCTGGCAGCCAAGATAAGCACTCCAAGAATGCCAAAATCCTTCTACCAAACTTGACAGATACTGGTATTAAAACCAGAAGGAAAAAAAGAGAAAACCTTAGAATGAGGTACCAGGAGATAAATCCAGAATGATAATGCTGCAGCCTGTCAACTGAAACACTCAGCTAAACTACAGACCAACTGAAAGACAAGGACATTCAACAACCAACTACTTCCTTCCAGTAATTTACAGCTAATTTGCCCAGGTGGTAACAGTTTCACAAAAAAAAAATTTTTTCAAAACAGACCCCACACCCACACCACATGATTTCAGAGACTGTTTTTCAGTGTTACATAGCCCTTCCACCTTAACCATCTGTTCTGTTCATTGTTTTAATGTAAGAGCAATCAGTGGAAACTAAAACAATCACTGGTCTTTGCTAAATGTTCTCTCTCACAAGTTTCTTTATACAACAGCCTGCATGAAATCCCTTGGAGAGCTATTTCACAAAGGCATCCTCTTTAGCCTAGGCCAAATCAGGTAACACCAATGCAGTCTCTCCTCTGCCAGCAGAGGGAAGGAATGGCTTTGGAATTGCTCTGATTCAGCCAGAGCAGTCTAACCAGAAACTGTCTCAAAAACTCAGTTTTGAAATTTGAGAACTATTTCTCCTAAAACCAGTGTGAAATGCTTGACTTTACTTTTCATACAAACAAAACAATGCCAGATACAGTTTCCATCATGCTGCACTGTTTGAATAAGTGTGCTGCAAGCCTGCACTGGGCATTACCAAGTATTTTACTGTTTTCAATGGTCAAGAGAAAAATAACACCAGAGAATAAAACTCTTCTACCATTTCCTCACTGGACTCCAGGTTCTCAGCAAAGTACACTGAGAAGCACAGGCAGTCTTACCATCCAACTGGGCCAAATTCAGCACACAGTGGCACCACACGGAAAGCCTTCTTTTGAGAGTAATGAAGGTGCTGGCTTTGCAAACTGCTCTGCTACTGCACCTTTCTTTCCAATTTCAGAGACTGGAAAGACACTCCCAAATCCCTCTCTCTGGCTCATACTGAATTCTAGCCTGACTTAATTCATTGCAATTTTTAGAGTTTCGTGTTGTGCCAAAAATTCTCTACAAGCGCCTACCCAAATTACCCCCTCTTGCATTTAGACAGAACAGTCATTTCTTCTCCCAGGTCTCCTTATGCTCAAGTGAAGAGCTCTGCATCTGCGCAACAGCTCTTTTCTCCTTGCAGTCCTTCTTGGTTCCATTTTTCTTAAACCAAATTTATTTGGTTTACATGGCTTGGGTTTGTGCGGGGTAGTGGGAAGGAGGGATTACAGCGGTGGCCTCTGTGAGAAGCTGCCAGAAGCTTCCTCCATGTCTGGCAGAGCCAATCCCTGGTGGCTCTAAAGATGGATGTGCCACTTGCCAAGGCTGGGCCCATCAGAAATGGTGGTAACACCTCTGGGGCAACAAGAGGAAAAAAAGTTGTGCAGATATAACTGTGGCCAAAGAAGAGCAGGGTGAGAATATGTGGGAGGAACAGCCCTGCAGACACCAAGGTCACTGCAGAAGGAGGGGCAGGAGGTGCTCCAGGCACCAGAGCTGGGATTTCTCTGCAGCTCCTGGTGCAGACCATGGTGGGGCAACTGTGCCACTGCAGCCCATGGAGTTCCACAGTGATGCAGAAACCCACCTGTAACTCATGGAGGAGCCCACGCTGGAGATGCCTGAGATGAGGCTGTGACCTAGTGGGAGCCCCCATGGAGAGAGGGGCCCATGCTGCAGCAGCTTGTCCCTGGGTGACTGCACCCTGTGAAGTATGATCCACGCTGCAGCAGTTTGAGGAGGATTGTTGCCCATGAGATGGACTCACATTGGAGAAGTTTGTCATTGGAGAACTGTCTCCTGTGGGAGGGACCCCAGGGTGCAGCAAGCGAAGGACTCCTCTCCCTGAGCAGTGGGAGAAACTCCTCATGTGATGAACTGACCATAATCTCCATTTCCTGTCTCTGAGCACCCTGGGGTAGGAGGTGGAGCTGGGAGAGAAAGATGGGTGGGGATGGTGTTTTTAAGGGTTTATTTTACTTCTCATTATCCTGCTCTGATTTTGACAGCAATAAATTTAATTACTATCTGTAGCTGGATTCAGTTTTTCCCATGATGGTATTTGGTGAGTGATCTCTCTTGGTCCTTATCTCAACCCATGAACCCCTCATATTTTCTCTCTCCTGTCCAACTGCAGAGAGGAGACAGAGAGAGGCTTTGGTGGGTGTCTGGCAGCTGGCCACCATCAACCACCTACACTAGAGATAGCAAACTAAGCTTCACCAGACAAGTGCCTTCACTGCTCTCCTCTCTGTACTAGAGACTCAAATTGCATTCAGGTTTTTAGTGGTTTCATCATTCTCAGCCATTTGCATCACCTCCCATCATTCACCCAGATCTGCAGTCTCCTACTAACATTCCAACAGCTGGACAAGCTCATACTTGAAAAATAAAAATAATCAAAAACCTCTTCCTTGCTCCTTCTTTTCATCATAAGGATAGATGAAATTCTCTTACATGGAAACTCAACACAGAAGCAAAATGATAAGCCATTATCAGAAAATTTATCATTTGGTGCAAGTTCATTACTGATCCAATGAAATGGGACCCTTCTCCTGCTCTCCTTTCTCCAAACATCTCAAAGTTGCTCACTAAAAAACACGCCTCTAGCCTGTGAAAGCTGTAGTCACAGCCCAGTGCACATGCTAGAACCTTTCTTAAAATCTAGATTAATTTAAAAAAAGAGTCTTAAAATTGTTATGGGTCAAAAGCAGTAAGTACACCTACAGAAACATAAAAAATCAATTAGAGTGGAAAAGAATTTGCTGGAACAGTCATTATTTTGGTTGTTTTCTTCAACAGAAATGTTAGATTTTTTACTTATACCAACAGACTGTATGACCAAGCTCAAAAGTACCTTCACTATCAAAATCTAATTATGCATACCAGTTCTTCAATAACAGTGCCATACCTTGCTCTGTTGTATGTTTTTAAATGTCACATTCAATACCAATGCGCATTTTGTGTCTTTGCAGAAAAAAAACCCCAAACAAAACACCAAAGAACCTAACACCCCTATCCCCACCCACCAAAAAAAACCCCACTATAACACAACACAAACCACACAAAATCCCCAAATTCTTCCATAATTTAAGTTCTGCATCTCTTCACTTGTTATTCAAACAGATTAGGAACAAGAAGAAACTTCCTTTGAGAGCTCTGTGGAGCAGAAAAAAAAAATTCTCTCAAGAAAATAACGATCATACTTGGCATTGCCTGGCTGCAGCAAACTAAAGCTGTTGAAACATGCGAGATCAAAAGAGAGGTTCCTCATCTGCAACAATATTCACATGAAAAACTTCACTTGCAAGACTATCTTCGGAATAATCTATGTTACAAAACACACGAGGATGCTTTAGAATTCAGCTAGTTGAAAGCACATATTTAATGATGCTACAGGCAGCAGAGACAGGACCAGTGGGTACCAGCCTGGGCTTGACTGGGCACCTCAGTGCTGTGAGCAGCTTGGAGTAACTCTCTGGACCCTGCCTGTCCCAGAGCTGTGGGTGCAGATGCACCTTCAGGCACCGGATAAGCTGTAAGTTCCGTCTGGATTGTGAAAGAGGAAATGATGCAGCAAAAGGACCAAACTGCAGTTTTGATTTCATTGAGCTCCAATGAAAACCCCCATCTGTCATCTTCGCGAATATGTCATTTTCAAATGTTTTGGTTTGACAAGCTGCCACAGTTGCCAAAATAAACGGCTGGGCTTAGCACTTTATTCAGTACCACCTTGTGGTGAAATAAACATTTGTATTTTGTGCATAACACAATTAGAAACTCGGTAAGAATAAAAGAGGCAAAAAAATGACTGTGAAAGGTTACTTTTTAAACCAGATCTTTTTTCTGATGATGGATCAAATGATGCACAAGTAGCAGGGAACAAGTAGCAGACTGGGGTAAGCAGCACTGCTAGCTAAAATCACTGTATACCATCAGCTTTAGACAAGTTTCCTTTTCTCGACATGGAGAGAAAACAGAAGGAGATCCAGAACTCATTTTAGATCCCTAATTTACCAGAAATGATAGTCTGGCCTTGTCTGACTACCTGTCATGACTTGGGTGAGGTTCTCATGAAGCATTACACTCTGGGATAATTCAGGTAGGATTTGATGAGTTGCTTTCACTGAAAGAACAACAAATCAAGCCTTGACATGAAATACCTACTTCACTGAGACAAAAGCACTCAGCGATGTCCATCAGTAACAGCTGCAACTCACCACAAGGAAGATTTATATCTTACTGACTAGGAAGATGCTAGTATTGTAAAATAAAGCTAGAACTCCAAATAATGTCTTGAAAGAATGGGTATCTTCAGAAGTTTGAAAATTACTCTTTAAGTGTTACTGAGAAATACAACAAAAGCAAGGCTGAATTTACTTTCCATTACACAAATGAGTGAAAATTTCTGAGTGTGCTTGATTTCCACTGCCCTAAGGCAAATGGGGACCACCAGGTAAGTGCATACTTTGAAATACCCAGATCTTAATACCGTATTTCACTTTGGCCACTTTGAGGTCTAGGTGGACCTGTATATGTCAATATGCATAAATGTCTATCAGCAAAAACACTTAGACTGAACTCCAGTGTTTCACAACTCATTTTCTGCCCTAACCTCCATATGACTTTGCTCATCACAAAAAATACACTAACATGTACATTTTCTAGTTGGTATGTAACACTAGGTATCTAAATACTGTGGGCTATCTTTGATCTTTTGCAGATCCATCCATTCCAAAAAATTCTGAAGTTGCACATTCTTTCCCATTTTTAACCTGCACACTAATGCCACAAAGTTCACTAAACAGAGTTTCCAAGCTATTGCACAATTGAACTGTACATGCATGTGAAAAAGCACTGAGTGATTTATATGCCTGCTCCTGTGAGGCTCCTAAGCAGACAAATTTTACCCAGCACTGCACAGGTGCACTGGAATGGAAAGGCATAAGATGTCCTCTCCCCAGTTAACACTCTCATAGTGAGCAACATTAAAATGGCTGAAAGGTTAAGAAGCCCTTCCCCATAATTTCTCTGCCTCCCTACAGCAGCAATAGTACTGATTACAGTGAAGGACTTTTTGCTTCTGCAAGAAAGTGGCACCTCGCAGGCACTCTGTAATTGTGTCACAGATGGGATGCTTTACCTGCCTACTCCACCCACCCCACTGACAATGGGGTATAAAAGTCTTCCAGCAGCTCAGTAAAACACTAACCCATGATTTTCCTGGAAGATCTATACTTTCAACTGTGTTTAGAATCCTTACTAATTTTTTTTCTTTTTTAAGGCTAGATTTATTTCCTGTCTGCCTCCATCCAACAGGAAACCAGAAAGAGAGCTAGTCCCATTTCACTTTCTCACCACTATTTACCAGAGTAACTGGCCAGTACTCAGCTGCAGCTTTAAATAGAGGCCAAGGATCCACCCTACATGGAGGTCACCAGTCTCCACAATTCCCTTTTGTTTTATGAAAGCTTACCCTGAGGAAGTCCACCTTCTGGAGCAAATTCCTACATGATCATCACACCCCTCCCATTCCAGCAATCATCTTCTCTCTTTTCTTCCTAACTTGTATTGTGTGAGCAACCCCACAGAGCCATGTCACAGCTGAAACAGTTTGGATGGAACTTCCCTTTCCTACAAGCTACAGAGACAGAGTCACTCAGATCCCATCCCACACCCCCAAGCTGATATACCACCATTCCTACAAAACCAGGAAGCCAAACCAAGTAAACTAGAGAGGTACCTGCCTTTGCTGCCAATTCAGATCATGTTAGTGATAGAAAACAGTACACAATTGCATCAGGATGACTAAGCTTGAGAAAACTTTGCCCCTTCTATTTTCCAGTACAAAATCTTATATAGTTCGTGCTGTTCTTAATAAAAACATCACTGGGGAAAATAAGTGCTCTGCAGTCTACTCAGCAAGCTCATAAGGAAATGGAAGCGTGATAGACTTAGAAATTTCTTTACCTTTTCATGGAATTCTAACCCAGAAACTGCACAGCCTTTCTAACAATTAAGTAAGTAAATGAGAGCCAACAGCACATCCCAACAAGACTGTCAATGAAAATATGCATCAATCTCAAATCAAAGCAGTGAGGTAGCATCTAAGGTAAACGTGGACTTGAACAAGGAATCTAAGCCATGTCAGGTTTAATTCCAAACCTGGCCTAAACTACTGTTAAACTTCTGACCTTCTGCACTGAAATCCATGGACTTTTGCCTGAGTAAAGTCTTCAACTTTTCATCCTAATTTTCAACTTCCAAATAAAATTAATTTCTTTGCCTTACCAAAAATTTTTCAAGAACTTAAAAATGGACTGAAAAATTAAATAGCCTGTTCACCACCGTCAAATTTGTCACTTTTTTATAGTATAGAAGAAGTAGCATTTGGCTAATAAAAACCTATAAACAAGGACTTTTTTACTTTAAAAATATAATTCATCAAGAAAAAATACTTTTTAAAAAGGAGCAAGAGAAACATAACCCCAAGCAGACAAAGCATACAGAAAGACAGATAAACCTGGGTGGGTAAGTAATGCCCTTCTTCAGGGCAAAGCCTCCAGTTTGAATTCTTTTAAAGAAATTACATCCCTCACAACTCTTAATCATTTTGACAATGTACTGACATCCTGGCCATTTTAAATACAGACTTTCCTCGAGTCTGGCTGGTTTAGACAGCAGGAAGCAAGATATTTGTACAAGAAGAAAAGAGGAATGAAGGGCCAAGAGGCCCCAGAGCAGTTGGAAGAACAGTTGTTCTGGGTGGAGAAGCAGGAATGGGGCAGAGGTGAGCTGAAGGCCTTCCCAACCCTCATTTAACTCCTTAATTTCTTTTAAACACCAACAGTTCATTTTACATTCCCTGATTCCATACCTGTGCCTGGTAGCCCCTGTGAACAGCTGGTGGGAGCAGAGGGAGTGAAGGCATGCAGCAGATGATCTGATGGCTCAGCCTGTCTGTGGTCCCCAGTGCCAACACCACCCACACACCAGCAAGGTGCAACACAATGGCTGTGAGACAGCTGACAAGGAGGGCTTCTGCTTCACAGAAATCACACATTTTTAAAATCACTTTTCAACCCCAGCTAAAACAAAACTGGTTATCGACCTCCCACTGCAATTTCCCATTCATAGGACTTTACACTTCAAAATCAACTTTACTATCAACACCAGCAACTCATGGTATCACTGTAGCACCCACCATCTACCCTTACCACTCGCTACCAACATTAACAATTTCATGATGCCATTTATCCTCCCCTCAGGAACTCACGCCTTTTTCCATCAGCAAAACCCTTCCTGCAACTGTTCAAAGGTGACACCATCTTTTCTATTCTCAGTATCCTGGATGCCAGAGTTTCACTGAAAACGTTCTTAGCTGTAAGAACAGTCACTCTCTTACGCTTCACTTTATAACAGTATGGCTAAGAAAGGACAGACACAATTCCAGCTCTGCCTCTGGCAAAGACTTATCCAAACAAGAGGAAGTCACAGCTAGCCATGTAGAGTAAGCTTGAAGCTACTTCTGCATAGGGAACAAACATACCACATGCAGTGCTCATATGCTGACAGAGCACCTAGGCCTACATACACTAGGATAACTAGGCAGTATTATCATTCAAGAACATTGCTCAAAGCTAGTTTTCTTTAAAATTAATTTCAAGGCATTTTCATCAATGCTGGATTTTGTAAACTGTTCCAAACTTAAGTTTTGGCACAAACTGGATTTACCAAAAAGCATTCAAGATGGTCTAAAAATCTGCCATGTATCTTGTCAACTTGAAAGACTAACTCTTACAATCTTAGACATACTTGGCTATCATCCTGAACTGTGACATCTGCATACGCAGCAGCATTTTGACACTGGCACTGCGTACAACACATCAGGAGAACACACAGACATTCAGAAGCTGTTGTTGAAAATGACAGAGAAGTAGTTTAGGTGCTCCTGCAGCTTCTAGGCTTCTTGTATGTGATGGACCAAGTCTGTCTGTCTTCTCCTCCTCCTCGGGAACACAGCCAGCTTACACTGGCTGAGGCTGCTGATTTGGTTTAGAAAGCCTGTAAACCAGCAGGTTTTCCCCTCCTGCACCTCTCTTCCTCTTTTGGAAACTTCTGCACTCTTGCAAAGTCAGCTGGAGGGGTGGTCGCTCACCCTGCCATCACCTCCAGGTAGGCAGTCTGCAGCTGTCCAGAAACTCAGTAGCTGGTGTTGGAGCAAGGTTTTAGATTAATTATCCTTGTAAACACAGAGCTGCTTCTGCACTGAATGACGGTGGCCTTTCTGAGCTCTGGTTTGACTCAGGGCACAAGCAGCTCATTAACCATCAGATGATTCAGCACTTGGTGCCTACATTTCTGCTGGCTGGTTTTCATCAGCAGACTACAGCTTTGAAGATGTATCATTTATATGATACCATCAGACACCTGACGAGACACAGGTGTCAAGGCCCTCCAGCTCCAAGCCAGTACTAGTTTTATGTGATGCAGACTGCTTCTAAATTTTCCTCTTCACTATGCAGCTTTATAATCACATTCCCCACAAAAATCCTGACTGTAACAGTCAGCAGCTTTTTTTCCCCAGCTCCTTCGGACAGAAATTATGCACAGAAAAGAAAGGGGTCAAAAACAAGATCTCTGGTCACAGAGAGAAAGACTGAGGTCCTGAGCAGAGGGAGGATGATCTCCACATTTCATCCTCAGAAGAAAGCAGGATTCTTGTCCCACCAAAACTAACCATGCACAAAACACTGTCAGATGCAGTCTCTCCTCACCCCCAATCATCCCTTCTGATTTACTCATGGCTACTAATCTCATTAGAGTTCCTGTAATTAAAGCACCATAAAATCTGATGAAGAACAGAGTATGTGTTTAAATTAACCAACCCAAAGTCTTTTACTATAAGAATGACTACTCCAACAGTTATAAGATTTACAAAATAAAGCATCACTAATGAGCACAAGATCAAAACTGGATTATCAAGTTTCCCTGCCTGCATGTAGAAAAAGCAGGCACTGAGGTTTCTCTAAAACTTTCGCAGCCATTTTATAGAAAAAGTGAAATGCTCCCTCTGATGTAAAAATACAAGCAGCCCAGAGTAGTTAGGAAGTGAATCACTTTTTTAGCAAACCTCAGTATGCACAGTTTCTGAAATAACCTGGGTTTGGTGCCATGTTTTTAATGGAGAGAAAGATGGGAAGGAGGTGAAGGAGATATGAATGTAATATTACACCTGTGAGAGTAAGTGTCCTGGTTCTTACTTCCCTGTCCCAAGTTTGTATGTTGGGTGACAGAGTACAAAATCCCACAGCTCCCAGCTGAATGGGAAATAGTTCTTCCACACTTCTGATCCCAACTGCACTCAACACATACATGAGAGTCTATGGAGGCAGACTTCAACCTCACCCATTAAGCATAAAAAACAACAGCTCTGGGCTGCATCAAATCCTGGAGACAGGGCTTGCTGGGACCTGACTCAGGCTCTGTGGGATCTACACCAGATCCTGAGCTGTGAAAGCCACCACACCACATCCTGAGCTGCAAAAGCCACAACCTCTTCCATGATAACCCATCACCCCTACTTGTCAATTACCATTTCAACAATTTCTCTGAGTCCAAAAAATTAGTCACAGAATTTTTTTGTGAATGGTAGATCAACTGGTGATAGTCAGACCCTGAAGAGCCCCAAGAGCTCTTTGACTATCAGGATGTGAGACAGAATAGCTAAATTGAGGCAGAAGTAAGGTCACACAATTTGCCAAAGTCAGGCTCCAGATCAGCCTGCACATTCCAGGCTTGCCTGCTAAGCTTCTGTTCCAGCCACTAAATCTTTGAAAGGGATTATGCAGCAAGGTGCCAGTGATAACAAAGACTGGACTTGACCTCTAAGGACCTTCAGATGTTACCTGCATTTTCCAGCATGCTGGTAACATGATGAGCAAAGACGCTGCACTGGAGTATTTTCGTCTGGCGTTCCTTTTACGAATACCTAAAACTTCAGTTGATTTTCTGATCTATAAAGGGCTCAAAGGCAGAAGTTCTGATGCTCTTGCATATTTCCATAGAAGAAAGCAGGGTGCATTAACAGAGTTTTTACTTTGCTACTCCATTAAACATCATTTCAGGAATCACAATGAAGCCATCCTGAAGAATACAGCTTTCTTCAGTGAGAGAACACACACAGACATCAAAGGCAACATGAAATATTTTAAGTGCTATACTTCTGCCAAATATTCCAAATTTTCAGCATGAGAGACCACTCCTCCAGAGATGGAGTCAGCCAGGGCAGAGATTACTATTTCTCTGACAACAAAACCAGATTAAACTATGCACAATGCTGCTTGGGATTTTGTTTTCGATTTGTTTTTTGTTTAATTTCAGGTACATTCTTAAATCAGACTGATCATATCCAAAAGTAAGAGCTTCTAAAATTTTCAAACAAAAACAGCTTTTCAGCATTTATTCCTTCTGAGCTTCTCATAAGTTTTCTTTTTAATTTCCTACAAAAACTGCAAAGTCTCAAAGATGAAAGGTAACTTGATTTCTAACCTACACTGGCTTTTCACTCATTCTTCCCATGAATTCTTCTAATATAATTGACACGGAGATGCCTTCCTCTCTCCCCAGGATGACTCACAGGGTCCTTCCACAGCACAAAGGGAAGACAGATCACTTTTTGTTCTTGAAGAAATACAATTTTCTTGTCCTTTTCAAAAAGGAAGATAAGGGAAGAACACATTGGACTGTTATTTCTTGTATTTTGTTTCATTTTTCCCTAACAAATTTATCAAGCAACTACAATTCTGCCTGGTCATACAAGCATCTGTAACAACATGTCCATAGAAGTGCTCTGTGAATCTCACTCCTTCAAGATCAGTATCCCTGCCCTGCCTTTAATGTACAGGAGGAAGTATCCATATGGCTATGTGCCATATGGGTACCTTTCAACAGCTGCTGGGATCAGCTTTGCTTAGCAATAGTAGTGGTTTCCTTGAAGGGCATCCCTGCATACACATCCAACACCTGGCCAATGCTAAACCCACTTCGTAGTGCATACACTTGGTTCCTTAGGCCAGCCAGCTATTTCAGCCACCAAGGTACTGCTTCCTTCGCCAAGAGTCCAGCCTAAACCAGGCAGAAGAGCTCTTCAATATGGCTTTAGATATCAGATCACGTAATTTCCATAACATCACTGTAAACTGCAAACACCTGCAGAACATGGGGAAGATCACCCTGACATCACAACACTTGTCAATTTCCAACCTAAACGAAAATCAATATTCTGACATACGACCTCAGTGGCAGATATCAAAGTGGCACAAATGTGCACTGACAATATCATATAAAAACTTAGTCAGAATTTCCAGTCTACCACTTAGCTACAAATCAAATCATTCTCATCTCTGTGCACAAAGTCTCAAGAAGGATTATTAAGTGTACCTGAGTTTCAGTGTTACAGGAAATACACAAAACATAACTCTGACCATCCAATCCATCAGCTTCCAAGTTAAGCCCTTCACTGTTGTCTAAGTATAGCCAAACTAGATCATAAAAATGCTACTGAGTTTACTATTAGCCAGAACAAATGCAACCAGGACCAGCTACATAAACTAGCAGGGCCCAGAGAGGAGCAAGTACTAGACTTCTACCACACGAGCTATTTGCAAGCAGTGAAATGCACTCTGGTCAGAAGAGGCCTGTCAACTATTTATAGAGTGCAGCGGTAGCTGTACTTATCCATTCCTTCCCTACGTGCACAGCTCAGCAGAAGCACAAACTGCCCCAGCACAGCACCAAGCCCCAACAGGTGTAAAAATTCATTCCACCACCAAACTAGCACGTCTCCACCAAGCACATCCTAAAAGCTTCTGCTGAATAAAAGCATAAACATGGTAAGCATAGGGTTTAGTTGGTTTTGTTTTTCCCACATACACCATACTTCTCCCATTGTTCTTCGTGTTTAGGGTATGACTACACCAGCAGCAGAAACACCCAAATATTCTCTGGTGCTAAACTAACTACTGAAAACTATTAGCAAATACAGAGCTTAGTTATCAAGCTGCTGATTTCAGTTTGAAACAGCAGTTCTGACTGACAGGACAGTGATGAACACGTAAGCACCCTATATGCCTGCTATCTGCCCAGGATGAGCAGCTGTCTGCCCAGCATGGAAAAGTTGTGTCTTCAAATTTTTTCCTCCAAATAAGTTATTGTTTACTGTTGTTAACTGCAATTGCTCACCGACAGTCACACACACATTATTTTAATCTTGCATAACTGGCACAACATCAAACGCGATGTGTCCTGCGAGGAGCAGGCCGAGCGCCTGCATCAAGGGCCCGAACATCAGCAAGCCCAAGCGACAGTGGGCAAAACCCCTGGCTCCAGGAGCCGCTTCGGAGACGGCAGCCAACGCTCACAAACTCCGCTCCTTATCACCGTTTGACCTCCTCTTGAAAGAAAGCTGGTGCCGCCGGTCAGGTAATAGCAAGAGTTTGAGATACAAAAGCGAAAACCCTTGTAAAGACGGGAAGAGCCTGAAAACGCAATAGTGACCAGCCCTACCAGCTGCGCACGAACGCGCAGAGCAGCGCTTCGGGAACGAACGGTCGCTGAATTCTCAGCTCGCACGCAGGTGGCGGCCGAAAGCGTTCCGTACGGGACGGGAAAGGCTCCCTCCCGCTCCCTAACCCATGGCTCAGCCCGGCCCGCCGGCCCCGGCGCAGCGCTCAGCCCGCCGGGCTGCCGAGCATACGGGCACAGCCCCCCCAGCACACCCCGGCGGCGCCCGCTAGGAAGTACCTGGGAGCTGAGGTATCGCCGCAGGCACTCCTCGCACACCGCCTTCTTGCAGCAGGACAGGGGTTTGATGGGCTTCTCCTCCAGGCACACGCGGCAGCTCAGCACCAGCAGCGGCCCGAACTCGCCCGCGATCAGCCCGGAGAAGGGCTCGGGCAGCAGGTACAAGTCTACCACCTCGATGCTGCCGCCGGACGACAGCGGGTCGTCGCCCGACACCACCCCGCGCCGCGCCAGGGACTGTCCCGCGCCCGGGCCGCCGCGGGGGGAGCCGG
>JANPWX010000096.1:12680444-12760647 GCA_024734555.1 Trochalopteron elliotii | reverse complement strand
GAACGGACAGCATCCGGCGGCGGCCGCCCCACCGGGCGCGCCCTCCCTGGCCCGCCCCCGCCCGCGCTGACGCAGCTCCTCGGCTGCGCTCCTCATTTAGCCGTAAACACCGCGTGGCTGCTCGCACGCCGGCGTCCGGTACCGCGAGGTGTTGTCCTGGCCCCAGACTCCCTCCGCCCTGTGCCGGTACCTGCGGCCTGGCCGCAGGGTCATGTCCTCTGAGTAAATTGTGAGCGTCCGATTAAAAATCATCCCCGAAGGAAGAAAATGTAGTGAGCATCATCAACTCCACTGTGAGAGCCACGCACTAACATCAAGGCAATAGAGAATGACAGTCACAAAAATAATTGAAACTATTAACAACAGGAGTATCCGCACAGGTCCAAAACGGTGCTTGCTTCTTCAGGTACTCAAGGGGGTTAGGGGCATGTATGCACATTCTGCTCCAAGAGTTGGCCAATATGCCGATGCCTCTGCTTGAAGATGATATCTCCAGGCCTTGACGTCATCATTTACATAATCACGTAGGGAAGATGTCATGGAACTGATGCTGCAGCAACGGAGAACCTTGAAATGGATTGTGCAGTTTCCATCCCAAGCTTTGTGTTACTCAGAGGTTAATTAGTTGCTCTGCTTGAAACGCCAGGGTGTTGCACTTAACTAGAGTGACAGGAGGAGGTCTGCAAATGGGGAGATGACAGTGAGGGACATCATGGCTGTCTGCATGTCGTACCCTTAACCCCAGTGAGCTCATGATCTCAGGCTAATGCAGGGAGCAGCTCTGTGCATGTGCCTGGCTCTGTGTTTGAGCTCAGCAGCACAGCTGCTCAGCTGCAGTGTCCCAGAGTGCAGGGCATTCAGGACACTGTATGCAGCCAGTCCAACTTTGGAGGTTCCTGCTGAAGCATATCTGCACTCTGGAAAGGAGCTGAGCCTCCCAGAAAGCCGCACAGGGAGCCTGCCCTGCCCTGCTGAAGGCTGGTAATGGAGGCAGCACAGGCTCTGTATAGCAACCGGCAGCAGCTGCTGGCTTGGGGGGCTCTTCGCCTTGGAAATGCTGTTATTTCTTGCAGACCCAATTAGTTGTGAAAGACAGTGGGTATGAATTTGTGCAATGTCAGACTCTAGTTAGCCCTCCAGGAAAACAATGTAGAGGAATTATTTCTTTTAAACAGTATGTATGACTTCTCTTATTTGAGCCTTTAGGGATTATGAGCCCTAAGTTTACTTCGAAAATACGAAGTGTAAAACTTCTAATGATTGAATAAACATTAGGATTTCCTACAGGCCTACCACTTTGGAACTTAAAGTAAAAACTAGAAAGATAGCGTCATTGCAAGAACCAGAATGTTGCTCCACCGTTAGTTTGGAAATGTGTGTGCTAAAGCACAGCAGGGGAAAAGGGTCCTTCAGGAATTCAGGGTGGCTTTGCTTAGCTGCGGGGAAGCATGAAGCAAATAGGAGTTACAGAATTGCCTGTGCCCTACCAGCCTATGGTCTTAAGGATGGGTAGTTCAGTTTCCTGAGCCCAGCCATGGGGTCCTGATGATCCTGGCTGTGAACAGTGAGCAGATGTGCCAGCCCAGCTGCTCCCAGGGTCCCCCATTCTGTCTGGGATGGTGGGATTGGCCCTGGCCCTGCCTGGTGAGCAGCCCCCAAGGGGACTCTTCCACTCTTCGACAAACATATCAACCAAGTCTTTGCAACAAGCCTTTGCCATATTCTGTATATATTGTCTCAGGCATATTGAAAAAGAATGAAATACAGAAAAAAATACATGCTTGAGGTAAACATAACGTGACCTACTAGTATGTACTGATGGCCTTTCCCACTGTGCCTTTATACAGACTCATATTTGAATGACATTAAGGAAGAATTTTCACAAAAAGACCACCCTAGCCTCCCAAAAGCCCCCAACAATCTGACAAAATAGGATTTTGTGTTGCGTGGCCCTTGCTTATTCTCCAAGAGAGGTGGTGAGAGAAGGAGCTGTCAGTGAGGGGTAGTGGCTCTGTTGCTCCGTGCAGTGCTGGTGGGTGCCTGAGTGCACGAAGCAGGGATGAACATGTGGATCCCAAAGAGGCTGCGCTGGTGCTGACTGACAGGCTGCATGATATGTCTTAGGCTGGCTGTTGCCCAGGTTTTGAGAAACCACATGTCAGATTTGCATCCAGAATGGGTCTATTGCTAAAACCTTCTTGGTTTAAAAGTGTGATTTTAGATCCACACATTTTACACTCTCTGTAGAGCATGTCTAGACTTATGGAAGATACTGAAAAGATAGCAGCAGTGCTGTATTTGCATAAAATAACAGATTAAAATAAATTATCCTACAGAGATAAACCTTTTTATCACCAAACTGTTTGGTTTAGAAGAACTTGAGCACAGTTGTGTAGAACTGAGCCTAGTTGCTTGAAAAATCACTTCTCTCCCTGTCAAGTACTGCCAAGTCAAACTCCACAGAGATTCACACATTTGAACTCTGCAAATGAAGTATGAAGAAGCAGCTGGCAGGGCATTAATTATCTGTGAGAGATTCCCCGGTTTTGGAAAGCTCTATCCAATGTTGTCCACTAAAACCTGGATTTGCTTATCTTTGGGAATGCAGAAAATTCCATAATACATTTCTTCTCTGCTGAAAAAATTGGAGGATTTGGTTTGAATAGGTATGTTTATGGCTGGTCCTTTTACTCATGCCTGATATTAAAATTCCACAGCTTAGAACTAGGGTAGACACTTGTATTTTCGAACAATGAATGTAATTGACTGCCATTGTTCTAGTAATGCCTGAATTTGGGATTGTTTGGGGTTTTTTATTATTATTGTTATTAATTATTCACACTGAACAAAGATCATGTGATGGCTATTGCATCAATTAATTACATTTCTCCAAATTTATAAAATTTTCCAGAGTATTGCCTGAGAATCTCCATCCTTGTTTTCCTTCAGTTCCTTCTTTCCTACCTTCCTTCCTTTCCTTTAATCAAAGAGCACAAGCTTACATAAAACTTCAGCAATAGAAAGTACTGGGCTATGCAGCGTATAGGCAAACTGCAGAACTCATTGCTACACACAGTCACGAAAGCAGTTCTATAATAAATTACAAAACTGATTAGATACTTTCAGCAATACAGCAAAGCTAAAGCAGTCCATGCTGTTTGTGTCATCTGTGTGTATGAAAGGAGGACTTAATTTCCTAGGGCTGTAATTCCTGAGACTTCTTGAAAATTACTTTTACTAAAAATAATTAATTTTTTTTTTTTTGATAAGTAATTAACTTTCATTCTTCTGGGTTTATGCTGGTAGTCTCTGAGGAGATGTGAAGCAGCCTTTTTTCTATGTAGTAAGTAAGTAACTGGCAGTATGGTACTGGGTTATTGGGTGCTAACTTACTTTTTGAGGGGGGTTCTTGGGCTTCTGTTCATCTTGTGAGGTGAAAAATTCACATATGTTTTAGAGAAAGTGTAGGTTAGAAAAAGGCATGCGCTAGAATTATTTCTTATGAGCATCCTAATTAGATCAGGAAGAATGACTGTGTGCCTAGTTTAGTTGTTACAGTATTTATTTTGAAAACAGTCCGTGCCATTATTTTTATCTAGCACTATGGAAACAACCTTCAAAACATAACTATGTATCTTACACACTGCTTAAACAGATCAAACCCTTTGTACTTCTGTGTGCTTGCTACCCACATCTGGGTTAAGGAGAGAAAATGCTTTTCCAGAATTTATGGGTCTTTCCAAACAGATCTTATCAACGTCTCAAGTTATATTTTAAAGGGCACTTAGAACCTTGATGCATCCTCCTTAATTGCTTCTCTTGTTTTGGAATTATTTATTCTACACACTTCTTCAAAATCCTTTTTTAACACTTGCAACACTGTTTTTATTTTCTTGTTTTTCTGCCCGCATCACTAATTTTTTAATATGTTTATACTTTCCCCTATCACATCTTCACTTCCTAAAATTGTCACAAAGATCTGTATTTAGCCTACAGCTTTGTAGAGAGACTCATGCCTGTCTTGTGTTCTGGATATTGATGAATCCAGTTTCCCACTTAGGGCTAGACCAACCAGGAACTTAAACTGATGGAAATTACTTCCCCCTCCTCATCACTCAAATCTTTTATTCTTCCTAGATTTTTTTCCACATTATTGTCCCTTATGTCACCTGGGTTCATAAATCAGGAATCACTTTCATCTTCAACAAATGCCAAGAACCACTTGAGTGAAGCAGGAAACTCACTTTTCGTAGAACAGGAGTATATATTTTTTTAAGTTCTTCAGGTTGAAACTGAGAAACTGAGCTGGGAATCTCATGACCATAGCTTGCTTCCCCATGTGAATTTATTCACTGTTAGTCCCAGAGCCACACTAGACTCAAGCTTCACTTCATGTATCCCACAATCACCATTTTTTTCCTTAGCAACAGGCAACACCCAAATCATTTATCAGCATTAATGTGGACTGAAATGCCTTGATGCACAGTCTGGGTGCAATGCAGTCATTTTGGGAAGCGGGAGTTACTTACCACCATCAGCAGCAGTACAGCCATGACACCATTCTAAATTACATCAGCATTTTAAGACTCTCCCAAAGAAAGAATCCTTCATTACTGCATTATTTTTATTAATATTTCTTTGAATTTATTTTTGTAGTAATAGTCGGCCACAGGATTACCTGACAACACCACAGTGAGAGTAAATTCTGCTGAAGGGCAAGTTTATTTTATAGCTATTATTGCTTTAATTAATTATGCAGAATGACACACAAATAGAGTGTTTTGTAAAATAAAGACTTAGCAGCTACGTTTTTGAAAATATTGTGAGTCATTCTCTGATGTGCAAATTGCTATCTTTTCCTTCTTAGCTTCAGGCCTGAAAAGCAGTTGAACATTTGTTGAAACAATTGTCTGCCCTTACTACTGGATTATCAAATTGTGCTTTTCTCATTTTGTACTAGAGGGGTTTTTTGCAATGCAAATAATTTAAAAGGATTTCAGAAAAAAAGTGAAATTAAGTCATTAACCTGATCAGACATTGGGGATACATAGAGCTAGTCAAATTAGCTGTTTTTTAACTATGCTGCTTTGCTTTTTAAAGCCAAATTTCAGAATGCTTTTGAAGACTTCCTTAAGTTCATCTCTGTAATTCACCAACCCCCCCTGTTATCAGCAGAGATTCTCATTACATGCTTTGTGACTCCATGGAGACTTACCAGGTCTGCACAGGAAGCTGCTGTAGCAAGTGGAGCTGCTTTCGCCAGCCGAGCAGGGGTGGGCAGTGAGGGCACTGTACTGGGGACCTCGGGGGCCCCTTTTCTAATCTCGGCTCTGTTACTGACCAGTTGTGTGACCTTGGATGAGATACTCCTATATCTCTGTTTCCCCTTTTACCCTTTGCCTGTCTCCATTATTTAGACTGTAAGCCATGTGTGACAAGGAGCATTGGCAGCTGCAGCACTGTGTGACCCGGTGAATCCCCTGAGCTTGGCTGATGCTCGAGGTACTGCTGTATCACAGACAAAATACAGTAATTTTCTCATCCAGAGTGCCATGTGATATTAGCTCATTAATAGCCCATTTTATAGTTAAAAGTAAAATTACATATGTTCAGATACTTCTCTCTATTTTTAATTCATTTGACTGCGGAACATTACATTCACAAGAATTTTTCTGCTGGGCTGTAGTCATTACTGAATAGCACTGTATGCCCTGTGAGGGTTTTATTTGCATAAGCTAACACCAGGAACTTATCCCACCTTCAGCCTCAGGCTCTCTTTGTGTAAGAATGCAGGGATCTAAACATTTTGTCTTGTTCAGGTCATGTGTCCAGATTTCCAGAGGGGTTTTACCTAGTATACCAAAACAGGTATTTAGTAGGGTATGCATGACAATTACACCAAGAAAAGAAAGGCCAGAATAAAACCTAATTCACTAGCAGGATAAAAATACTGTAATTTCTCTCTACAAATTCATTTTTGTTACTGCCACAAGAAGTAATGTCTGACTACACTCCATAAATCATTCTGCAGAGTTGAAATGATGCCGGTTTCATAACATAACAGGTCAAAATATAGGTTCATTTTATGGCTCTGTCCCTAATTTGCAAGTCCTGGTGCTTTCCAGCCTGTAAAGATAGCTTTATTGTGGAGGTGCCACGATAAGGAAATCTTCTCAGCTGGATGGAAAAAAGAAGTCAGAATTATGACTCTGCAAAATTAAAGTGGTGATATATTGATTATATGCTCAATTGATTATTCTATAGATAGCTTGACTGCAGTGGGGATTGAGAAGCATCAAAAATGGAAACAGGCAAGACAGCAAATTGTCTTAACAAAACTTAATACTGAACTTGCTACACAGATCCAGTATGTGACACAATACAATGTCAGGAGCCGTGTCTTTTCTGAAGGGCTGCTGAGACACAGCAATTAACAGGGAATCAGTTAAATGATTTCCTTGAAAGGCAATTTCAATATTTTTGCCATGGACTGTTTGTTTTCATGGCGCTTTCTTGGCCCTTCCACACTTAATCTAAAGGTTGATTCTCATTGCATACATTGAAAAAGATGTTGTTGGTAAATAGCATGTATTTTACTTAGGAATTGCTGTATACAGCTGCAAACCACACTCTTGTACATACATGAGTAATGAGCCTACGGACAACTTCATGAATCTTTTTGCAGGTAGTACTCAGCAACCTTGAAAAAAACTGTTCCTAGAAGTCTTTTCCTATATTCTCTTTTCTAACATGTCCTGTTTTAAAACAGGCCCAAATGATACTATCAGAAAGTGCTGGCCAGCTAGAGCAATCTACAGACTTCAATGGAAAGCTGTTTTGGAAGAAAAGTTCAGTTAGGAACCTGATAAATATAGGTGAAAAATGCTTTGCGCTCTCCCTTCAGAAGTTGTTTCTTAGTAGCCATTTTAGACACAATGTTAGTACATCATGCCCTAACAACACCATGTTAGTACATCATGCCCTAACAGCAAACTGTGTGGTTTGCAGATTAAGTCCTGGATGGAGGTGTCAGAACAATCCCTGGTGTAATAAAAGGGCATCAGTAAACTTCTTATCCTAGGGAAGCATGACTTGGGGAAAAAAAATGTAACATTTGAAGATACTGTCTGGGCAGAAAACAAAATCCTTAGGCTGCCAGAATGGAATCTGAGACTGCTGACAAGCCAAAGCTGCAGTGAAAGCCTTGCACTTAAGTTTTGTGGTTCTGGTGTGCTGATCAGCAACATTAAAAAAAAAAAAAAAAAAAAAAAAAAGAAATACCAAACTATCACAGGAGCCTTCCCAAGCAGCCAATTGTGGCTGTGTGCTGGGAAATCAGCTGTTGTGATAGATTCTTGTTACATGATTCTCTGTTTATGAGGACAAGAACCAAGCCTATCTTATTTGATGCAGCTGCGGAGCGCCAAGATAAAAAGTGTTGATGTCACTTTAATCCTCAGACAAACTTGAAGTAGATTAATGGAGAAAATCACCACTATCATGTTCTTCAGTGCCAGTCATAAGTTTCACTTTTGTATGAACAGTGGTAGATTTTATAAAGAAATAGTAAATATAATTGCAACGATGTTTTTCTATTAATTAGGTCAGAAGGTACCTGGCTACTTATGATTGCTTGATTTAGTGTGATCTCACCTGCTACTTGAAGTGATTTGATCTGCTTTTAAGAGAGAGCATAAAAATAAAGGGGAGAGCAACTGTATAGTTGCAGTCAGATTTGTCTTTTAAGTTTTTGTTGCCTGTAAACTTTTGGCATGTGAACAGTCTAGAGGACTACTGGTTAAGCAATTAATATGTGAAACAGCTATAGGGTTGCTTTATACTGAGGACATTGTGGGGATAATGAAGTGCATTTATTGAGTACTTCTTCTTTTCCAGTGAAAACATTTATCTCTGGTTCCTTTGGGACACCACTATAAAGTAAATGGAATATTTTTTCAGCTAAGAATTGATCTGAACACAGCACTAACAGCATGACTTTAGATCAGTGAAATTAAAACTGTGCAATTCAGAGCTAGTGAAAGTAAACTGGTTTAGTTTCCACCAATGCCAATGAAAAAATATCCAAGACAAGATATGTTTATTTAAATAAATCAGCAGTGTATGTTAACATACACTGTACTTCTAGGTAGCATCTTCTCAGCTTATTTAGTCACATCAACAATACGATAAATTGGTCTAAAAGGTCTAAAATTAACTAGGTATGCACATATTGAAGAATGGGTAAAGCATTTATCTTAATGTTGCCTAATATTATTGTTCAAAGCACATTCCATTGCAACAGAAGTAGTATACATGTAAAATAGATTAAAATACTGGTAGATTAATTCAAGAAGTAACTAGCAGTAGGGAAGGGTTATCAGGTGAGGCTGTTTCCGGTAGAGTTCAATGGGGATTTGTGTGACTCCTGGCATTGCTCAATAATTTCATGAGCAGGGAGAAAATATATTGAGTGACTAAAAGCTAATGAGTAACATTATGAGTAACATAAAAAAAAAAAAAAAGTATAGTTTTACAAAGGAGTTTAACTTGACTGTGTTAGTCTTGTTTCAATAAAGTACATTCATAAAATAAAAAATGAACTAGTATGTTTCAACATACAAATCTAGTTTGTAACAGATTTTGTAATGCCTAAAGTCTTCAAGAATAGATGGTTTTCTAGAAATTATCTTTCCATCAAAGATCTATCAAGTGTACTCTGTATATATTGAATAAGTAGAAAATGAAACTAAAATCTACTAGAAAAGTCTTTTTTATGATTCTGTTTGTTAACAGCAAAACTTCTGCACATTGATCAGAGCTGGTCAAAGCAGCTGTTCATTGTCAGCTGAGTGTTTAGGCGTAGTGCTGCTGCAGGAGTCTGGGCTTTTTTTGTGCAGATGTGTTAAGCATAAGTTAGGGTCCCAGCTCTGCTGGAGCACTGGAACACACAGAAGTCTTACTCGGAACAATCACAGCAATTCCTGCAAACAAACCATTAAGGAAGCTTTTTCCTTGTTAATAACTTCACTTGCAGTACAATTTTTTTTTTTTCCCCAGGGAGTTATAGTGGTGAAAAATTTTTACTTTCACATTTGTGGATGCTAGCAAAATTTCAGCTTGTGAGTTTCTTCTAGGACATTTTGAAATCTTTATACCTTCATTAAGTACCAATGAGAAATTGAAAGTGAAGAATAGTAAAGCTTAATTTTTTCCACATATTTTTATTAATAATATGTAAAGTGTGTGTGACAGAAAAGGATTACAGATGAATACCATCACTTCCCCTGTAATCTTTATCCTTTTCCTGACTAAGTGCTATCTGCTAATACAAATCCCCAAGATCCTGACCTTTCTTTTTTGCTTTCCTTCCCTGCAAGCAGGGTGGAGGAAATGATTCCTGTCACGTAGCCAAAGGGGGCATATTTACATGGCTCCACATGATGTGATGAGGATATCCTGTTGTAGAGAATTCA
The DNA here is from genome assembly GCA_024734555.1 of Trochalopteron elliotii. Classification (NCBI taxonomy): domain Eukaryota; kingdom Metazoa; phylum Chordata; class Aves; order Passeriformes; family Leiothrichidae; genus Trochalopteron; species Trochalopteron elliotii. The sequence continues at coordinate 12,751,174 of JANPWX010000096.1, read as the reverse complement.
GAAGGGGAAACAAGTAGGTTACCAGTTGTCCTTTTTTTCTTTTTTAAAGTCCTGCCTCCACTCCTCTACAGGTTTGCTTCCTGAAAAGCCGCTTCTGTGACTTTATCAGTACAGATCTCTTTGTTTCTTAGTTTGCTTTCTGCATTTTTGTACATGGATGTTTCCAGGACATTATTCTCCTGCCTGATATCTTGCCATATATTAAGTGATTGTGGTGTTATCTGCTATGAATTTTTGCTTCGCAGATTTTCTTTTTAGTACTTGTATTTTTATTGTTCCTCCAGTAATTATCTCTAAAGCTGTGCACAAAGTAAGGGACCACTGTAAGTGCTTTAATTCTAGTCTCTTCTGGGTTGGGGGAAGAAAGCCTTTACTACATACAGGAGGATATTGTAATTTCAAATCCTAGAGCATTCAGATAGCTTTGGCTGTATCCTAGAGAAAATCAAACATTAAGGGTTTTTTATTTTAAAATGCATTTAGTACATATGGAGTTCTGTAGTTAATATTTTCTAGATTATATTATAAACAATATATGAAAACTTGGTGTGAGAGCTTTCTTTCACCTAGGTTAAATTCACCAAGGCTGAATTCCCTTTCCTACTGACTTTGAGATCTGTAATCAAAAAAGCAGTGAAATGCATCAGTAGACTAGAAAAGAAACCTTTCATGAATATAGAACCTGGTGTAAAATCAACATGGAACTTATGCAAAAAAGCAATTTTATTAAATGCATGAGGCACTAAAAGCTAAAGTGTGATTGTTAAGAGAACATGATGGATGTGAGTGTCATTCTGCCATTTCAGACCAGGAACAAGCTCCTTTAAGGGCTAACCATGCCTTCGGCTGGCAGCCAGGTCACGTGTGTGTACTGGATTGATCAGAGATTAAGAACAAAAACACTTTTCCCATAGTAGCATTAGTTTTGATCCACAGTGCTGTCCATTAAAAGCTTTAGGCTTTGAGAACATTTGGGTCCAGATCCAAATGTTCCCACTTCATGCCTCAGAACCACTGCTACTTTTGTACAACAGACCATAGACTATTAAAAAAAAAAATCTGATTTCAGAGAGGAGTTTTTCTAAACAGAAAGATTTTAGTGTTTTATTCCAATCCCACAATTTTGCATACTTATTTCGGTCTGTCTGTCATCTTTCAGAAGGACATAGAAGAGACACAGTAGGCCTTCAGTGCTCAAATAAAATTTACCAAGGTCAAATGATGGTGCTATGCTTTGCCTTTTGCCAGTCTCAGGATATGGAGTGTGAGATCCAATTTCCTAGTCTCATGGCACTAATTTAGACACACAAAGAACTAATGGTCTGGTCATTCCAGTCAAAGAGACTGTGCAACCATTGCTGCTTTTTTTTTTTTTTTTTTTTTTTTTTTTTTAGTGATTTTATTCATTCTAGTGATACTAGAATTTATCCAATGCCAAGAACGTTTTTTACTTGCTTAGAGATATTTGGGCTGAAAACCTGCCATCTTGTGTTGAAGGGAAGAACTGCTAGGACAATACTGTCGGGCAACAACCAAGTCAGACTTCAACAGTATAGACGTGTACATCTCTTGGGGTAGAAAGCTGTAGAATATAATAAACATTTTAGGAGAAAAAGCAATATTTTCCATAAAAATGATAAAACCATTGCACTCCTCAGGTCACGAAGAGCAAAAATAAAAAGACCTCTCATTCTGAAGTCCAGCTCTTTCACCTCTCTTCTTCAGAGTGCAATGTAAAAAAATTTAGAAGTGGAAGAAGAAGGCAAGAAATATTAAATGTATAAACATTCTTTGAGTTTTTCCTACTTTTTTGGGAAAAAAACCCAACAAAACACTGAATAGATTGAAATCCTTGTTGCAATTTTTTATTAACAGATCTCTATATCTCAGAAGGTGAAGGAACCCTGGAGATGAGGAGGCAATTTAAAAAGACAAGAGATACAGTTCTAGTGCTGCCTTAGATTTTTAAAGGGAATAAAATGCCAGTATAATAATGGAATATCAAGTTTCAACTTTGATATGATCAGGGTTTTCCCCCTTGCAATTTGCTTTCAGCAAGTGTGTAGGAAATGGTGGCCACCCCTAAAAGGTCTGAGTCGGATGAGAAGGTTACATTATGAAAAAGTTCACCAAGGCTGCTCATAAAGACAGGACCTCGACTATTGGGCCTGTGATTTGGGGAGGTTTTCCACATGCCCCAGGACTCTGCAGCTACACTGTCTGTGTGGCACCTGCCTCACACGTGGCCCTCAGCTCACTCAGCAATGCTGTGGGACAGCTGTGTCTGCGCTGGCCCTGCTCTGGGGATGGGACACTGCAGGATACACCACCTACATGTAGTGGGGTGAAAGCTGACAGCGTGTGCTGCTAATGTTTTAAAGTGAAATAGGTTTTCTTGTACAGATTTGCTCAGTTAAGCTGTGAAAAATGCAACTTCAGCATGTTTGACTGCTACTTTATGAAGCCATCAATTTTTAAGAGGGTTTTATGAAGCCTTGATCTGGGCAAACAGTTTTTAGACAGTTTCTGTCTAGTTTTAAGAAGAAAATAAAAACTACAAATAAAATAATAAAAATGGGCAGTAATAAAAACCTGTAAGGATTTTATGTATGCGAGGTGAAGATTTATGTTTGAATTTGACTGACAGGAAGAAAGGGAACTGTAGATTTCTAAGATGAATCATTGCCCCTTGTTCATCATAAGGTTTGATTTTCAAGTAGTTTAGCAGTAATAAAAACCCTTAAGAATTTTGTGTGTGAGGTGAAGATTCAGATTTGGTTTTGACTGACAGAAAGAAAGGGAACTTAGATTTCTGACATGAATCATTGTTCCTTGCTCATCATGGAATTTAATTTTCAAGTAATTTAGCCTGAGATTACCGGAAACAATTTCTGGTTCCACTCTAGATAATGCCAATGAGACAGCTGTAGATTTAAGGGTCATTAAAGAATTCTTATTCATAAAGGTATGCACTTACCTTTAATCACATATTTAACTCTTATTGAAGCAAATGGCATTTGAAAATGTTCTTCATTCTTTTCCTTTTGCTTTCAACAGAACTTCAGCATTTTCTTCTACTCTAGATTCCCTTTAGTACTTTTCTTAAATGGGGACTTTCCAATCTTTCTGCTTTGAGGAGTCAGCTTCTAGGTCATTCCTCTTGGCAGGCACCAGCCTTCCTGGTACAGGGAGCGGCAGAGAGAGCCAGGATCTAAATGGGAAGCAGGGCAACGCTCTACCAGCTCCCTCTTCTATGTAATGGGGTGTACACATGGGCACCACAGGCCCTGCTGTGTGCCTGTGTAGTGGATGGTCTGGAGCCTCCCTGGTAAATGCACTTCTGAATTCCTGCTCAAGTGATACAGGCAACAAGCACTGCGCCTTGTTTTTTCTGCTGCAGGTAAAATTTAGGAGGGTTTTCCCTGAGATTCTATGGATCAGGAAAAAGGGGTGTGGTTTCTGTTTTTACTTTTCTGGTATAAGTGCATTTTACGATGAAGTATCAGTTAGGATAGAGGATTTTCAGTCATTTGTCCTCAGAATTGCTTTAGCCCTGATGTATTTTCTGCTCTGTAGGGGATTTTCCACTTCATACATCCAGTAAGACATCCCCAAAAGTACACAAGAGAGTAATACCTTAATACTTAATTTTAGAAGATTTTATAAAGAACCATAATGGTAATTATTGTTTACTATTTTATTTAATAGAGAAGCTCCATTCAGGGACAAAGAAAACAATGAGTTTAACAGAGCTAGTCAAATGACTTTCCAGGAACATTAACATCAGTGGAGGCCCGAGTGACTGAAACTTCAAAACATTTGGCTTCTGTGTGTTTATTTGGTGACAGAAATGGTGAACCCTTTTGCAAAATCACTTGGAAGAGACTTAGCAGTGAATAATCTGTGTTTTCTGTCAGTTTTTCCGTCCCCTGTGATATTCAGTAAGGCTCTTAAACTCAGGCATGGTGTAGTTCTACCCACAGAATAAGAAAAAAAAATAGGTTATTAGTAAATATGCCTGAATATATTTTGGATATAAGACCAAGATGGAGGCCCACGGGATCATCAAGGAGAAGCATGGGTAAGTGGATTTTATCCGCTTGTCTGTAGAATAATAAAGAAATAATTTCTTTCTTGCTGAACGGAAATCAAACAGGCGTGCTTGCCTAAGCTTTTATTTATTACCAAATAACTAGTGTGTCTTTTAAATTAGTTTTTAATTTATCACTACATCACTGGAAGGAAAGAACATAGTTTAATTTCATTTTTCTTTACTAGCTAGTAGATATGTCCTGATTTGTTGTCTTAAAACCTGGAAAGGAAGAGAAATAATAGTGTAGTTCTTAATTATATTACTTAAGCATTTGAGAGAGCTTAACTTACTGATTGAGTCCAAGAGTTAAAGTTATGCCATGTTTCAATTTGTACCAGTGTTACAGATATCCAAAGGACACTAGTTCCAATGCCCCAGGTAATTTTTGCTAAGCTCTGCTGTTATTTTATTTAGAAATTAATTAAAAAATGGCTTTGTAGTTCAAAGTTTTGCCAAGACTTTGAATGTAATCACTCTCAATAAATCCCAAATTGTTTTATGAAGTTAGGCAAATGGAGTCATACATCTCCCATGTCTAACTGGGTCTGGGTGCAAGCATCTGTGTCTGTCCTACAATCTTTATGCTACATTAAAATGTCCAGCTGGAATCACAGTGCTGTTGTGGCTACCCAGTGCTCCTCTCAGCCTGGTTCAAAATATCCCTGTTGGCACGGGGAAGCACTTGTCTACACTGAAAACAGCCCATACCTGAATGTGCCACTTACAGAACTGGCTCTGCTTGTCCTCTGTTGGTACCAGCCTGTCTCGGCACTGGTGGAAGAAACTTGGGGTCTCAGGAATTTTTCTCAGGACTTGTTTGTGCTCCCACATGGTGAGTGCTTTCTTTGCACACCAAGCTGTCCCCATCAAAATCCAAGGACCGGAATGCTGTGGTGTCCCTCTCTTGTTTCCCAGGGACCCAGCTTGTACCACACCTAAAAGTAAACCCTTTCCTGGACCAACAGAGCTGACCAGAGCCAGGAACATGACTGTGAACACCTCCCTTGGGTTTATGGGCAGGGTAAGTGTGGGATGACTGGGACTCTGAGCACAAGTCCTCTTCTCAAGAAGCCAGTCAGGGGACAAATGCTGTGCACTATTTCTGGCAAGAGACTGTCATGGTTTAACCCCAGCCAGCAACTAAGCGCTACACAGCCACTCACTCACTCCCTGTTGTTGTTACTCAGTTCCCAAAAAACATTTGTTCTTTTGTCCCACAGAGGCTGAGGTGAAGAAGATGTCTCCGATGCTGCAGAGAGGAGCCTCCCTGCAGGCTCTGTGCCCCAAGCAGCTGCTTTTGACAAAGAAGTTCCTGAGTAGCTCTAGAATAGCCTGAAGCAGGTCATTTCACAAGAAAATAGAGCAGGCCTTAGGCTTAGGTCCGTTTCCAGGTTTGGGCCACCAGAGAAGCCTCATTCAGCTGCAGTGACAGTGTGATCCTCTTCTCCAACTCACCCAGCCAGACCCCAGGAGGTGTGGGTGAGCTGTGCCTTGGCATCCACACCCCTCAGCTGCCTCCAGCAACACCATAGGGTCTGCTAAGAAAACCAGCTCCTGTTATGCCTCCTTAAGGACCTCCTCAACCCACTGTGTCTTTGTTCTGGTCCAGTAGAAGTTTTAAACCCTCAGCTGCACAGAGTGTTTAGAGGGATACCAAGGCAAGGTTCTGCTCTCTTGTTTCATCAGTGTTTAGGGAAGCAAAAAATAAAAAAAATCTAAATAAGTTTGCTGATGATGCAATTTGAAATTGGAAGAAACTGTTGACTCTCTCAAGGGCCCTGTGGAGAGATCTCACCAAATTAGAGAGATGGACAGCCACCAACCACATGAAGTTTAACAAGGGCAAGTGCTGGATTCTGCTGTTGGGATGGGGCAATCCTGGCTATGTTACAGACTGGGGAATGAGAGGCTGGAGAGCAGCCCCATGGAAAGGGACCTGGGGGTCCTGGTTGATGGCAAGTTGAACATGAGTCAGCAGTGCCCTGACAGCCAGGAGGGCCAACCTTGTCCTGGGGGGCATCAGGCACAGCATGACCATGGGGTAGCCTCACCTTGAATATTGTGTGCAGTTTGGGGTACCACAACATAAAAAAGACATTAAACTATTAGAAAGTGTCTGAAGGAGGGCCATGAGAATGATGGAGGGCCTTGAGGGGAAGCCTCCTGAGGACTGAACTTGATCTGTGCAGCCTGGAGAATAGGATACTGAGGGGAGACCTCATTACAGGATTCAACTTTTTCATGAGTGGAAGCAGATGGGCAGGTGCCAATCTCTTCACTCTCATGACCAGTGACAGGACTTGAGGAAATGGCATGAAGCTGAGTTGGGGAAGGCTTAGATTGGATATCAGGAAAAGGTTTTGCACTAGAACACGATCTCCAGGGAAATAATCACAGCACCAAGCCTGAGAGAGTTCAAGAAGCGCTTGAACAATGATCTCAAGCACATGGTGTGATTCTTGGGGTGTCCTGTGCAGGGCCAGGAGTTGGACTTGATGATCCTGATATGTCCCTTCCAACTGAGCATATTCCAAATGCTCCCCTGCAACCCCTATATTCTCTATATATCTCCTTTATGTCCTTGCACTCCAGAAGATTTCCTGAGAGGACTCTGTTCTCCAGTGTAATGGTTGGGTGTCGCCGTGCCTGTTTTTCAAGCCGGCTAGCCTTGGCACAGGTAACAGGGCTTTCTTTCAGTGAGTTCTTTTTCGCTTGAGCTGCTCCTGCATGGCTATTGGCTGGAGGATCGTAGAAAGGGGGGACTCCGGAGACGCTGGGTCAAACGAGTTTATTGGAACCCCGGCGTGGGGTCCTCACCTCGAGTGTCAGCGTGCCAAAGACCCCGGTTAACTCTTGGGTGAGGCCTTATAACTGGGGGTGTTACACAGAAAGGGGACCAATAAGGTTTAACAGGGTGGTGGCTATTCTCATAAACAAACATATAAAACAACCATACAATGAACATTAGAAGGTGACAATCATGATTCTGTCCAATCACTTGATGCTTCTCTCAGAATCTTCCAGAAGTGGGGAGCGACCCCAAAAATGATAGACAGCAACAGGTGGCTGTCTATGAAGTGATGGACAGATAACTGTCTTTGGGGGGGAAAACTTAGGGAGGATACAGAACCAATCACAGAACTGTTACTAGGGAAGAAACAGGGATAAATCAAACATGGGTAACAAAATGAAATACAGAGAACAAACCAATTTACAAAGAACATTAACTTAGGAATGAAACTTAAAATTAAAAAATGCACTCCCACACGGGCCAGAAAAAGAGGACTTTACCATGACTAGGATCCATGCCAAAGGCCAGTGGAAGAGGAACATGGTGAGGATGAGGAGAGAGAATTTGATAGTAGATGGCACTTATCCCTGGTTGCAGTAGAGTAGGGCAGTGGGGCAGGTACAAGAAGATATTTTCTATCCAGAGAAAATACAAGGATCTTTGGCTTGTCCCTGTGAGGTATTCATGCATCTGGGCTATGACCAGAGCTGATGTCTGTTTACAGTGACCAGCTGGCCCAGAATAAGCTTCAATGACTTTTGTTTTCTTTCAGACTGGGGGTGGGAAGGAAAGGAAAACAAGGAGCTGCCTGGGAATAAAATTAGAGTCAGACACACACACTTGTGGGATGCCAGCCAGTGAGGCATGTTGTTATTATCTAGAGCTTTTCCAGTTCTGCTGAAACTGGCTACCTGGGAGATTTTGTCAGCTGAGAAGAGTCACCAGTAAGAGAAGAGCTCTGAATGGAGGGGAGATGCTGTAAGTGTGAGACAAGAACCCATGGGAGAGTCCAGCCATTGCAACTACGCTACTCAGGAAGGTCACTGCCAGGGTGGTGGGGGAGAGGCACCTTTTGATTCTGGCTGTAGCCCATAGTCCCACCATGCTCATCACTAGTGAGAAGAGCATGCTGGTTCAGCAGGGTATCTCTGCACAGCTGTTCTCCTGCAGCTGCATGTGACAGGGAACTGGGACTCTGCTGGGTGCACTGAGAGTGTCAGCAGCTCAGCACGTGTGAGCTGTGTGAGTGCCGGTCAGGCTGTGCTACTTTGTGGATCCTTCAACAGCCTTGGGCTTTCTATGTCTCCTTAAGCCTAGAGAGTGTGCAGACCACTTCAGTAGGTGGACACCCAGGAGCCCCATGGGGGTTTTTTCCCCCAATAATCAAGCTAGAACGTTCTTTCTCTGACTCTGGTTAGATGCAGTGAAAAGCTGCAGAAGTTGCTCATCTACAGAAAGCAGTAGGAGAGACAGCCTAGGAAATCACATTAACCGTGTAGTCTCGCCTTGCTCTCATGCTTCCAAACCTGGTTGCATAATATTTGCTTTTACTTTGACCACCATACATATTCTGGTTTAGCAGCAGACCAAATGTCTAAAATGCAGTAATTAGATAGCTACTGTAGAAGTGAAGATGTAAAAACCTTAGGAACAGGAAACATAAATTTCAAGTCAGACCTTGAAGACAAGAAGATTTGACCAAGGTAGTTCAGATCCATCCAGATATCTGTTCTGTTTAACATATTCATAAACGACAACAATTAAGACAATGTCAAAGATTGAAGATGACCCTAATTTGTTTAAGGAAGTAGGGTTGCAGGAAGAATTCATAAGACTGGCTGAGCTGTCAGCAAAAAGGCAGATGAAATTCAGAGTAGGTATGTGTAAAATCTCCACTGTGAGACATGAACCCAACTTCTCAACCAAAGGAGGTCAATGTTAAAAGAGAATCTGGAACAAGCTGATAGAAGATGTACTAATTGCAAAGAAGCTATATCTAGCCCTGAAAGTCCCCAAGCTGGAAAGGACCGATGTCTGGAAGAACTTTAAATGTATGCATTGCATATATTTGTCCTGTTCTTACACTTTCCTGAGCAATTTTTTATGGCTGCTTCTGGCAAATGCACAATGGGCTAGATGGACTCTTACACACCATGCATTATACAAAATAGACCGTGAGCATGTGTGGCACAGTGCATACTGTTCCTTCCTGTCTTCCTACTTCCCTACTATCCTCCTCTCCCTAATGAATTATGTAAAAATGCTGATGGTTGAAAAGACCTTTAAAATTTTCAGCAGCTGCTATTTGCAGGAGGGAGGAAAACAAACCCAGGTGTTTCCAAAAGGAAACTTTCTAATTTCTCTTGATGTTCTTTTAGCATCCACTGGATGCAGACACAGGCAAGGGACAGGGTTACCTTCACTGAGAGACAGAAGATGGCCAAGAGAGAGAACAAATTTCTCCCTGTTAGTGGAGTGATTTAAGATTTTGTTCTATACAAATGGAAACACTGATGCAATTGTGATAGTCTAAGGATGTAGATGCAGCAATATTTGAAGAAGAAATAGTAGCTTTTTTTAGGCTGGCTGACACATCAGCAAAAGCCATCGGGCAGTACTAGTGCTCGGCAGCTGTGGCCTTGGGGACACACCCTTCTCCCAGGCTCAGGCAGATGCCTGTGTCTGGGACACACAGGCCTTTCTTTACACTGAATCGGGAGCTGTCCTCTGAGACGGGAAGAAAGGCTTCTGTGCTTGCTTATTTTCTGTAGCACTACCAGCTGGCCTCGTACAGGAGCTCATACCTCACTTAACTTGCTGCTATCAGTTAGGGATCTCACAGATGAGGTGTCAGAGATTTCTGCACCATTTTTGGATACTTCAAGGCTATTTAGATTTTTGCAAACATCTCTGTGCACAGTTTACATTGGCACTTTATGATAGAAACTTCATTAAAATAAAGGATAGGGAACCCAAAATGAGTAACTGACAACAAAAGTGCTGGAATATACAGTAGCCAGTCATAAATTATGAAGACTTCCCTTCAGACAGAGACCTGTTCAGCTCAGGACAGCTAGCATGTGCCTTTAGGAGCCCCCTGGGATGAGCAGAGCTGCTGGCTATTTTGGGAGGTAGGGATGAAATGTGGCAGGAGCCACAGGTTGTCATGTCTTCAGTTGTCTGAAGTTTACTCTTTCAAGTGGTGTAAGTGTAGCCAGCATCGTGCCATATTTGTAAAACCACTTTGCAAACTGAAGAATGTAGACAGGGAACAATCAAGGGATTTACTTACCTTGATGTAGAAAGGCGAGCCACAGCTCATGATGGCACCAAAGTCCTCAGTTATGTCCAAGACCAAATAATGATAAAAGATCTGTATTTTTTTGCATGTATCCTATTGTGGTGTGGTCAATTGTCTCGATCATGCTCAGTGATCCCTCAGCCTCGTTGAATCTGCAGCATAAGAGACCTGTAATCGCAGTCATCATGCTGTCAGGGGTGGCAGCTTTGACTGCCTGCTTTTCTACTGGATTGCTTTGATGTAGATCTCCCACATCTTGAGTGAGCTATTTAATAAGTCACCTACTGTGTAAAACCTGGATATAGTTCCTCCTCCCACTGTATTTTTTAATGAAAATAACTGTGACATCTGCTTTAGTCAAGCTTTCAGGGACATAGCTTGTCTCCTCTCATAATGGGGCCTGGGAAGAAAATAAGAGCCAAAATGTACCTCGGTTACTGAAACAATATGTAGGGAATTTTTCAATCCAAACAAGGTTTGATTTAGCCTTGACCAGGAATTTAATTTTATCTAGGCATCTGGTCTGGTTCTGACCTTCTTTCAAGCAATGGAGAAAGTGCCTTGCAACAGGAGGGCAAGTCATTCTCTCTCATCTAAGTCCATCTTTAAGGATATTTTCTTCACTTCTGTGGGTCTCTACAGAAAGTCCAGGTTTACTTTGTTATGCACAGAATTTCACTGGTGCTAAATATCCATTACTTACACTGTCTCATAATTATGCATTTAGTGTTACAAATATGCACAGGCTGAAAAATGTAATGGTGAGCTAAAAGGCAACCATAAGTCATTACTGCTCTCTAAGAAAAAGGTAAAAAAACCCATGAAGTGTTCCCTCTGAGGTAGAACAAAAATCTAAAATACTTCCAATTAGCTGTTGGCCAGCTGCTTCAACCTAAAGAACCAGTTTCTCATTACCATATAAGATAAAGCAATAAAACCTGCAAAAAAATTACAATTCTGTGGAGTTGGTTTCCTCGGGAAAAAGATATATACATTTCTTTCTTTTCTGATTTAAAAGACAGAGTGTCTTTGCTTCGAGTGTGCTGGTCCAAGCACATCCTAAGTATTGACAAAAGGGATGTGTAGTATGGGTTTTAACTCTGATAATGGTGTCAGAGATATCTGAAATGCTCTGCCATAGCTGCGTTAGTCTCTGAGTCATGCATTGCAGAAGACATAGGCTCCTAAAGCTCAATTTAAGAAAACAAACTGTCTGAGCTAGATGAAGTACCCTGCATGTGGGAAACAAAACATCAGCACATATGTTACGGTTTTGGGCAACAGCTCAGACTATTTGTAAAGACATGATAAGTACTCCAGGTAAACATTGTTGGGAGCTTTCTTTTATACTCTAGGAAGCCTTTATAGTGGATTCTTGTGTTTAAATCGGCTGAAGTAATCTTTTTGGTTTAGTTTTTAGAATGTCTTTCAGAAAATTATCTCATGGTGCAGTGTTTGAGCCACTGTAATCAGATGGGGGTATTGTTGAAAAGTGGTAACTTCTGGGGGATGCAGCCATTACTGCTACATCATTTGCAAATAAAGTTGTAAAAAGTCTAAAGAGAAGCAACATGGTACAGACCTTGTGCACACAATAAAGGGACAAGGACATATTAAGGCAGGAAATCTATTTTTCTTTTTTATCTCTAAATTCCATGCTTCTACTGAACAAATGTAAACTTATCCCGATTGCTCTCCAATTCCCATTTTTAAAGCTGACCTATCTCAGCAGTTCCAGGAGCCTGTTTTCCAGCTGGCTTCCTCTTCTGCATGGAACAGAACACTTATGCCACTCTGATCTCATAATCCTAGAAGGTGTTTATGTGACACAAAGCAGTCAAGAATCTTTGTTAGACATATTTCTGCAGCTGGAATATACAGGTAAGATTAAGAGCATCCATTGATATTGGAGGGCTATAGGGCTAGTTACAAAACTGTTTAGAGACTTATAAAAATAGCTGACATTAGATTTAAAGATATTTTCTCATTATTTCTATAATCCTTTAGTCATCAGCCTGTGTTCAGCTTTGCAAGTCTCCTTTAGTGAAAATCAGTCTAGTCCTACAGCCCCCTCTCCTGTACATTTATCATCAGTGCAAGAAATTCAGCAATTTGGCCAGGTCTATAACATTTGTTTCTTGCATACTTATGTAGGGACTTAAAACTTTCCTCAGTCTGAACCGTTCAAGTTTGAACAGTTCATAGCTAGTAGTGAATTTATAGTCATTGCACTTCAGTGTGTTAGGAGAGTATTATTAAAGAGAGCAGCTAAAAAGGAGACAGAAGTAGCTACATTTATTAAAATACTTGTGATGATATAGATCATCACCTGCTGTGTTATTCAGAAATGCCTGAGCAAGCTAAGTATTTAATTTTCAAAGGGAGTTTATTAGAACCTTCTATGCTCATTTGTCTGTCTACCAAATGCCAGCATTCACCCTGGGGCTTCTAAACACCTTTGAAAGTCTGCTGGAGAAGAGCTGAGTGTCTAGGCTGTGGTGGCAACATTGAAATAGTTGAGATCAAGATCTAATTTCTGTGTCACTCCAAGAACAATCAGAACTTTCCTAGTAGAACTAAAGATTAAACCAGGGATTTAATAATGAAGCTATCGTTCCTTAGGTAAAAACTGAAGCTAATTTTATGGTCGCATTTACTGTAGTGACGGCTCTTCCTCAAAATCCACCTCTGCCCTCTCTGTCACATACAGACTTTCTTCCTCCAGGCAGTGCAATAGACAGCACAACAATGGCAAACTCTTGGCCAGCCAATAACCAGTGGAGCCTTCTGTTCCCTAGATGAAGCTTTTCTGATGTGTACATTTCATCCTGGTGTACTACACTCCTGATTGTCCCATTGTTTGTATGAGATATGTGTGTGTGACATACAGATACATGCAGCAGAGCTGGTGCCATGTGCCTTCTCAGGTCTGAAGCTGTCTCAGCTTGCAAACAACTGTTAGAACTAACAATATATGCTACTACTACAGCACTACCTTAACTTTTATCTTGGTAGCATCAGCTTTGCTTAGCACTGTTCAATACTAGTCAGCCCAAAACACTGTTAGGCTTCTAACCTATTGCTACATACACTCCTCATAACAATGATACCAGTACCCTTCACAGCACCATCCCTTACACTGAACTCTGAGGAAATGAAACAATGGAAGAAGAACAAATGTATAAGAAAATATATGGAAAACAGAGGTGAAATAACATCTTTTATCTTTTCTTACATATCACAAAATCCTCGCAGAGGGACTGCAATGAAACTGCAGAGAAAATATAATTCAGTTGCCATAGCCCAAAATGGAAAATAGGTTTTCCATTCTGAAGACATAGAATATAAAATCTGGTAAGTAGGGAAAAGACACAAGAAGATATGATGTAGCTGCTGCAGGTAGAATATTCAAATTATTTGCCTAAAACCAATCTTTACTGTACTTGTGGGTTTGTAATGGTCTTATAATTTGACCAAGTTTGGAGGAATTTTTCACACGAATTATCAAAGATACTATGTTGAGGCCTGTCTTCACCTGAGCTGTAAGCATCATTATACTGTCTCGATAGTTACAGAGACATTTTTAATACCCATATGTTGTGGTGCATTTGAGCTTTACCAAAGTCCTGCATGCTTTTGTTCCTCATTTTATAATGGTTTGTCCCTATATTCCCATGTTCAAACCCCCTTTAGTCTTTCCCAGGTTGTTGGTCCTGTCAGTTACCCTCCAATCCTGCCCTGAGGCCTGGAAAATTCTGGTGGGGCTGTGAGGTGATTTGGCAAATTCTCGGTTCCCCTCCCTCTTTTATGTATAAGATTGTTCTACTGATTTTCTTCTTGTTCTGGGTTACTCCCCCCTTTTCTGGGATTGGTTCTAGGTTGCCCCCTGCCCCTTTACACGCCTCCTGTACTTAAACTGAGACCCCAGAAAGGGAACCTCACTTCTATGTGGACCCTCCGGGTGAAATAAAATCTGGTTGCTACCCGCGTGGGAGTCCTCCTTTCTTCTTCCATGCTGTTTGCCACGCTTCTGCCTGAGGCCAGACCCACAAAATCGGAAAGGCACTAAGCAGTACCCCTGAATGCGGATTCGGTAAACGAGCTAGCCGGCAGCAGCTCTGAACCCCTGCACCCATAAACAAATTGTGACTACCAACTACTTGCTATAATATTTGTTTGTTTGTTTGTTTGTTTGTTTGTTTGTTTGTTTGTTTGTTTGTTTTCTCTTTCTTCTTCCTGAGAATTCTGCATGATATCAAGCAGAGTTTGGCAGATTCTATCCAGGGCCAGTGGTCAATTGTGCTGCTATGAAATCACCACAACATTTGTTTTTCAAAATTCTGTCAATTTGTCATCATTCCATCATTGTTTGGGAGTGAATTTCCAGATCATTGGGGGTGAGAAGTTCTGTAGATACCTGCCCATATTCTTCCACATACTATGCACCCCATGATCATAGTCTCAGGGAGACTGAGTCATACTCCTAAATTGCTCATTAATCGTAGACAAAACTGAAGCAATATTCCCAGAAAATACCAATGGAACTATTTTAGCTCCCCAGTGATGTTCAAGACACTGGCAATTTGTTGTAATGAAGGAGAAAACACTACAGAAGAAGGTAGGGAAAGTGCCACTTTGTATTTCCTTTACAAAAACCTCTTAGGGGAAGAAATATAATTGTTAATTGTCTCCAGGAGATGGTACCCAAAGTACAGTAGTGACTTCATTACAAGGCCCAAATACTAGATTAAGCTCAAGGTCAGTGTTTTAATAAAAAAATCACCCAGTCAAAACATCACTACTCACTATAGAGCATAGCAAACTGAAAAAGCCAACTCCGAGCTTTAATATCTACAGCAAAAATTGCATGGCACAGATCTGATAAACTAATATCGAGAACATATGAATCAATGTTGTGACCTGCAATTGCTAATAGATATAAATCCTTTCTAATACACTCAGGTAATCTGCTATTATCTCAAAATCTTTAGGCCTCATGTTGGGTACCGAAAGAACTGTTGTGATTTAATTTCAGCCACCACACAGCTGCTCACTCACTCTCCTGCCCCAGCCTGCAGCAAGTTGGGGGGAAAAGAAAAAGGTGAAAGGGAGAAAATCTGTGAGTTTAGATAAAAAGAGGTTAATAATGGCAAAATAATAATAATAATAATATTAATAATAATAATAATAATAATAATAATAATAATAATAATAATAATAATAATAATAATAATGAAAAAGAAAGTAAAATAAAACCCAAGAAAGATAAGTGGTGCAAACAAAAACAATTTCTCACTACCAAGCAAATAATGCCCAGTGAGTCCCCAGGCAGTGACCCCCCGTCCAACCTTCCCAATAGCTTTTTGCTGAGCATGATTCCAGATGGTCTGGAATATCCCTTTGGTCACCTGGTGTCAGCTATCCTGGTGTCAGCCTTCAGCTATCCTGAAGGCTGTGTCCCTTCCCAGTTTATCCACCTCCCTCTTGCTGGTGGGGTGGGGTGAGAAGCAGAAAAGGCCTTGACTCTGAGAAAGTCTTGCTCAGCAGTAACTAGAGCATCATGTGTTATGAACACTGTTTCCAGCACCAATCGAAATCATAGCCCCATAGTAGAAGAAAATTATGAAGAAAACTAACTCCAGCCAGAATCAGCACAAAAGCCCTTGTGTGCCCCTGCTGTCACAGTTTCCCTTCTTGTTTTCTGTTGCTGGAGTAGAGCAGCACCATTCTGCTGAAGCTGCAGCATCACATATGACTGCAAAGAAGAGAATGTCATGCTTTGAATAAGGGAGGTCTTGACCCATGTCAAGCCCAAGTGTAGGACACCCCAACAGTGACTCCATGATTAGTACATGTGGATCTATACAAAGAGCTGCAAAGAGACGTTTCAGGAAGCACTGATTAGAGGTCAGGAAAAAGTTGTCAGGTACTGCCTGTTGTTGGTAACTGGTTTATCACTGCTCTTGACCCAGGCATTGTCCTGAATGTCAATGGTGACAATCAAATGGTTAATTTGAAATGAAAGCTAATTTGATCCTAATAGCCAGTGCTGGCAACCAGGAGCAAGCTGCTGTGACTGGAAACTGTTGCTATGATAGGTGACCTGACACTTCTGCCGCCCTCTTGCCACAGTGGAAGTGTTCCCAAGCCCAGTTTTGCTGAGTAGCTGGCCAGTCTGCAAGCCACAAGGCTCCCAGATGGGGCTTCCTCCTACTGCACCCTGTTAGGACTCAGCCCTCTCCTGTACCATGCACCCTGAAAATCCTGTCTGGAGCTCGGAGATATTCTGGTTAGTATTTGGAGTAAAAACTGGTTTGGACAATGTGATTTAAATGAATAGTTTTTAAGCAAAGACTTGGCATGAACTCTTGAGTTTGCTGGAATGGAGTTTTTCATTTCCCATCTCATCTATCAACATCTGGCCGAGGTTGTGGAGTGGCAGTGTAATGATGATAACAATCTAAACACCTCCTGCTGAAGTTACTCTGTTTCCCATGAAATAAAAAGTGCTTCACAAGAATCAGAAGACAAAGAGAGCACTCTGGTAGCTGAATAGCTGGGATAACCCTGTGTTTTCCCTTCTTGGCTCCACGGGCTGCTCACTGACTTCATACTGTGTTAACATACAGGCATGAATGAAATGAATAGACATGGCTCAGAGGAAGGATAGGAACTCAGGGATTCCTCTGTCAATATCAATCCCTATCATATTTCTTATGGTTTTCCTTCTCCTCTTTCCCCAATGTTTTCCTCTTGTTTTCTATGCTGTAACTGAAGAAAAAGTAGATAGGAGACAAATTTCAGTTTTAGCGAGGACACAGGATTTTGGGAGGCTGGAGTTGTTCAAATATTGCTTTTAAATATCCCTTCTTGGGAGAAAAAACACTGTAAACTCAAAATTTGCAGTATCATTTAAATGTTTCTAACCAATTTAACTACTAATTCAGGTATATAAAGAAAACTGTATTTCTATACATTATACATTTTTTAAAAATGGAATGAATTAAAACCATCATATTCAAAAAAGCATGTAGCAATGAAATGTAGCATTAGGAACATCTTAAAAACTATTTCATTTGCCAAAGAAGTACTGCAGAGTTTTTGTGGAGGATAAAAATTCTAGTACTACCTCCTGATATTTATGAGATTGGGATGGGGGGGGGGGGTGAAGGGTAGAGCAAATATGTATTTTTATCCTTCTTGTTTTTTATTTTCTTATGAGTCATTACTCTCTTCATCTTAGTGCTCCTTATGAGAGTCTACATGACTCTACATATCCTCCTAGCTTATTTATGGATGCATTAAGTATTTTTCAAAGTTCAATGCATTCACTACCCTCCAAGCTACTCAAGCCCTTTTATTACTTTGTTCTTCTGAATCACTAACAATATTTTACCCTACTCTGATAATTACACAAAAGTAGCTATTATGTGGGAAGAGAGATACAAGGAATCACTTTTGCTTATTTTCCTGGAATGAAAGCCTCATTAACAAGACTAATTCTGCTTTGGGAACTGCTCATTTTGACCCTGGCCTGAAAATATATGATGTTGTGTGCAGCACATCACTATCCCTTGGAGACAGGGTTTTGTTATGTATGGTCCCAGTGGGATGTCTATCTCAACGGGACTCTCCTACCTGCTGAGAGTCTTTAATGTGATTCAAAGACAGGAGCAGGGCTAAAAGCTCAGAAAAAGAAGTGTCAGTTGTATTTTATCACTGCACACAATCAGATTGTGTGGGAATAAGGTAGCCATGAATAGATTATGGTTTTCAATTAGTAGAAAAGGTCTAACTATGTGAGAGAAAAGGTTCAGAGACAGCCTGTTTTGCCAGCAACACAATCCGACCAGGTTTTTTTTTTATCATTTGGGTTATTGAAGGACAAGGAGAGCTCATCTGCTACACTGTTCCTGCTCTGAGGATGCTTGCTGTAGCTATTGCAGAGTTTTAGCTGACTGTGCCCTTGCCTTGTTTCTCCTGCCTCCATGCTGATTTTCTACATGGATTTAGATACTGCAGTGGGAAGGTTAAGCTGTTCTTCTGATCTTCATTGGTCTCTCAGACTATATTCCCAGTTCAATGTCTGTCACTATCTTTCTCTCACAGGAGACTTGCACTGCTCTCTCAGATCCTGCCCTGGACTGCTGCCTCTGTGCCTCTGTGGTTACCTGAGGGGTCTAACTTATTTGACATGTCTACAGCACTCTGGGAGCAATAGCTTTGCTTCAGAGAAAAAGTTACTGCACAAAAGCACAGACCTTAAAGCAACAGAGTCATGCACATTCACTCCTAGTTTACAACTTACACTTTCCAGAGCCTGGAGTCCCTGAATGCTGCCTTATGTAATGGCAAAACTTTCTTTGCTCTGAAATGTATGATTTAAAATCCAGACCAGTTCCTTGATCTCTTCTCTTAGATCAAACCATGACTGCCTACCTGTCTATAGCCTTCTGATCCTAATGACTACCTCCAGCAGCAGTAAACTGGTCCTGCAATGTGATGGAGACAGAATAGAAGAGCTGTGAATTGAATAGCTCCTAACACTGTTCTACAAATGTAAACCAGAAGTCCCACAGCCTTTATGTTTATTTTTCCAAACTTTTTATTTTCTCTCTTGTTTCTAGGTAAATAAAACCTTTCAGATGGGAATCTTTAACAATTTCATGGAGGTTTTCATTGTTTTTGATCAGAGACAGGACAGCAATCACATTGAGGTGTCAAGGAAAGAATTAAATGGAAATGTTGAACAGCTGGCATTACATTGAGTGGCTGGATGGTATTCAGACATGTGAGCTAAGGCTCAGCTCCCAATAGAGGCATCTAAATTCAATGTCACATGAGCTTGGTGCCTAGACTTTCACTGTTGTCAGAGTTATTTTGGATGTCATTGAACAGAACAAAGACAATTGTCTTATTTGGGGAAAAAAGTCAGCCAAAATCTCCATGCATGATATTGTCTAGTGCCTTGATTCAGCTATCACAGGAATCTAATGTCACTTGAGATGCCCTCAATGGTTTGGCACATATGACACACAAGCTGCAGAAGCCCATGCCCTTCTGGAAGAACAGCTGGAGGCCAATGGGACACTTCTGGGTGTATTCCTTGACTTTTGTGCTTGAGCATTTCAACAAAAGTACTGAACCCTTGAATTCCACTGAAAGCCAGCTCACATGCAGAGGTTTAAATAGGTTTCCTGTTTTCAGGAACAGATGCCTACCTGTAAGTGGCTTTCCTGGCTGTGAGAATACTGGGTGAGAAATTAGGTATAGCTAGATGGCTACAGGTCTTTCCAGTGGGGAAAGCCTCCTGCCATCTGACATGCATCCTGGGGGAGTACTGACATTCTCTACTGACGCTGAGTAAAAGGGAGAACTGCTACCAGGAATCGAGTGGACAGTGAGCCTAAACCAAGGCATATGATGAGCACAAGGACAGGTCCTGCCTCTTACGGCTCCCAAGAAATCCTCAGAGTCTGGGAAGAGGAACAGACATAAAGCCCAAGCTCAGCAGGAGTACCACAGAGGCTCTGCAGTGGTTTCTCTCTCCTGTGCTGGCTAGCTGAAGGTCATTGCAATCATGTATTTTGCAAGAAATGCCTTCAGCTTCTACTCTCTCAACAGTAGATGGCACTCAGCAGTTAGCAAGAACCACAGCAGTTTATGGCATTTTTGATCAGTAAGTAGACTGTTTCTGTGCTCAGTGCTATGCATTTTTTATGTCTTAAGATCACATTTTCACAGATTCTACAGCTCTTTCAAAATTTTCTTAGTTATAAAGATTGAATGATATAACAAGAAGCTGACAGATCTGACAAAGAACCTCAGTAAGAGAAGGCATTGAGATTCTTTAATTAAAATTATAAATACGGCCTGCAATGTCAGTTTTCTCTGTGAAAACTCTCATCAAATCTTGATTTGTCTTAATTTTTTTTATAGCCATAATTTCAGCTCAAGCTCTCTGGCACTGTTCTGAGCTGAAAAGGACACCTTGAGGCTATTGACAGGATATATTTTCTAGTTTAATAGTGTATGCAGGAAAATACCTTATGAAGAATGAGATGGGGAAAGGAAAAGGTGACAGTGGAAGAATCCCAGGAATTACTGATCCCATGAATAATGTGAAGCTATCACATGCAGTTAGGAGGGTGAGCAGACATGATATCTCTTTTGAGAAGAGGCAGATATTACAATCTCACCTGTAATGCTACAGCTTTTTCCCTCGGGTCAAAGTAGTTAATCCCTATGCTGTATGTCTCATTCCCTTTGTAACTGTGTGATTGTTAGAGAAAAGCAAGGGGAGAGCTGATAAGGTACTTTTAGCTCTTCTAAAAGAAACGTCATGGACCAAGATTAAGATTTTTTGATGGAGTCAAGATAAAATATATCAAAACCCCCAACAAAGTACAAGAAGACCAACAGGAGCAGATCCTTCTATTTGACGCCAGTACACAAGGTACAAAGTGCTGATCAGACTGTTTTGCAGAGCACTCTTAATGTCTTCTTTTGCTTATACTTGCTGGGTCTGGCTCCTCCCTTCTTTTATAAAAAAGAGATGAGCAACAAGCAACCTTAGTTTGGAAGGAATACGCTCTGCCACAGTCATTAACTGCTTTTAAAAAGATAATTGCAACGTTCAGGAGTGAAGGAGAGTCTGTAGATGTCTGTTTGGATTGCACTCACACCTTTAATTACAGTGTCGCACAAAAGTGTAATCTCAAAATTAATTCAAATTGAGTTGGAAAGGGAAACTTGTCATGCAGATTGAAAGCTGACTGCAATGCCATAACCAAAGGGTGATAGTAAACATGGGTGTACCTCATTCAGACCCAAAGGGTCATGGTGATTCTGCAGACTGATATAGTTTAATAACTTAGTGAATAATCTAAAGTGAGGAGCAAAGGTTGTAGTTGTCTTTTGGCTGAAACTCAGGACTGGAACAGAGTCCCTAAAACACAAGCCTGAACTGTTGATTGGGGCTGGAAAAAAAACTTATGTGCTCTGCAAATTGAAGCACCAGGGGAGATTTTTATCTTTCATGGAGCAATGGGTAACATTGATAGTATAAATACTATTGAGATATGTAGGTACTGGGAATAAGTGGAAATACTCTGGAAGACAAAGGAAAACAAAAACAGTAATAACAATCTGACCTCAAATCTCAGAAAAATAAAGGAGATACCCACAGGAAGTGTGTATGTTTGTTTAGGTTTTTCTTTATCTTTTTTGTAATATCCTTTGGTTGGATCAGGTTAGGCGAACAACAGACTACAATTCAGGATAAGACACTGAAGAAGTGGGTGCAATTTAAAAAGCATGTTCAATGGGACAGAGGAATGTAGAAAGATGAAAGAGAACCGTGGATGATGGCAGACAGCGAAACTGCTGCTCTGAGGGCTTCTATAAGCATCTTGTCATGCTTCTGCTGTGAAGAATCAAATCATCACTGGGAAACAATGTCTTCAATAATATTTTATTCAAATAAATACGCACAGTAAAACTTTGGAAATATAAAAAAACTTACACAATGTATTTTGCAACTTGTGCTTACCACCCTTGTGCTTATTGCAATACAGTCTCCAGATTCAGAGGTCTGCCACAGATACAGTCTCCAGCTCTATCTTTCAGGCACTACATAATGCCTATCGTCTCAGAGACCAAGGAGTTGCTCTTGAATGAATGAAAATGATGAAACCTGGTTTTAGTGTCGGCCTTCACTGCAGATGTCAAATTGAAGGGTGGCATTAGCCACTCCCTCAATTTCTTTTAAAGCCTACTCAGCTGTCTGTATAGAAATGCCTCCCACCCAAACCCCACCTTTATAGTAATCAAGTAGAACTGTAATCTGTTCCCACTGGCCAGTTTATTTCAAGCAAATGCAGAAGTTTTTGTAAGAAGGCAGAAGTACAAGTAGATCACAAGTACGTAGCCTTTGTCCAGTTTGCAGCATGGACGGAGTTTGTGAATACCTTCAAAATGCACTAAAAATTCAGAACTCATGCAGAGCCAAGGAGTACGACAGAGGTCTGCTTGGTCAGAGACCTGACTGATTTGTGTTACTCAACCTAAAGTGCAACGTAACATGGCAGTTCTTTCCCACTGATGTATGCCCAAGCCCTTTAAAAATTGAGTTCTCCAAAGGCTCTATAAACTGTAGAATAATCTTGCATAAAATAGTGAGGAGCCATTGCTCAAAAATGTGTTAAAGGGCAGAGTACTAGGAGATACTAATTTCAGAACACGATGCATTTGTAAGCAGGCTCTTAGATTACTCCTAAAAGAACAATTCTTTTCTTCCAATTATATTGCAACCTGCAGATGTACAGGCCAGAGTAAATGCAGCACTGCACTGTAAATCCAGCAGACTAAGTCTGAACTTGCCTCTGTATTCTTCCCTTTCACCAAATGAAAAGGGGAGATTGGGTGATTAAGGATGGTTGTGAGGTGACACTGGGCACAGTGGGGGCTGTAGCTGTTCTTCACTGGAGCTGAGCTATGGACCATGGGCTGCTGCCACCAGTGCAGAGATTATGAGAGCTGCTCTTCCAGAGGCTGATGGCGTGGTGGCGCTGAGCCAGCATGTCCTGCATGCACCTGTGCTTGCCATGTGGATGGATGATTCAGAAAAGCCCAAGAAAGCCCTCTTCTTCCTGCCACAATATCCCAAGTATTTAAATAAATATGATATCTAACTGTTGAACAAGTCTTGAAATGGTGGCCTGCCTTCTCCCACTAAACAGATTTACAGATAACCAAGTGTTTCCTTTGCAATCAAGCCCCTGACACTAAGCAAAGTAATTGTAGTGAGTCTTCTGTGTATTAAATGTATTTACTGCTGATGTTGTTTATAAAATAGTTGTTTACAGGGTGTCAGGTAGTATGGCTGTGTATGATTCATAGCAAATGACCGCACACCAGAATTTTAAACTCTCCTTGCATGGTGAGTTGCCTACTAGCTTGGTTGGATGGAAGGAGAATATTTAGCTTTCTGCTGTAAATATACTTTACAATTAGCACTCTTAAAACAGAAAATGGGAAATGCAGCATAGCAAGCTCTGTTAACATTTATATAAACACCATTAATCAAGAGCTGTCTGTATTGTATTCTTTGTGCACTTATGTTCCAAATTGGCCATTCTTTTCATCATAGAAAACATTTTCTGTTACAAAATCTTCCCTATTTTTTAAATGGTTATGGTTTGAATTCCATTTTGATGACATTGATAGACATCTGGTACATTCTGAAATATGTACAACCACTTACTTCATAATTCATTGCACTGTAACTGCCTAGAAATGAATGGAGGATTCTGCTGTACTTGCCATTGTACAGTTGATGTAGAACCTGATTAAACCTGCTAATGTGATGCATATATGGCTGGACAGCTGCTCTGAATTTTTTGGGTCCTTATCCTTAGGCACAGGGTGGCAGCGCTTTTAAGCAGTTTAGACAAAAGGCAAAACTAATTTTTTGTAGGCCATTTATTTTACCTATTGGAATGGAAGATGTCTTTTGCACATGGAAAATAACACCATATATTCTTTGTAGAACTACTTAACTGCTTCCAAGAATTCTTTTTATCTTCAAATCAGATCTGCAGTGGTAAAAGCAGTCTAGGAAGGTCTGAGAGAAGGTGTCTGTCCCTGCTACTTGGTCAGTGACATCAAGGGACCAAGAAAGAGGGGGTGGAGAAACTGGTTTAGATATCCCAAGCTTTCCTGTAGACAAAATCTACTTTATATTATTCTTCCAGGAGCTAGAAGACAGACACTGGATCCATATCCTGCTCCATGCTCAGGATAAGTTTTTTTCATTTTGCCAACCTTCAAAAGATCTGTACACTTGAATGAGTATTGGACAGCACTGAGATGAGACATGAGTTGTACTCTTGATGGACAGGTCATCGGCAATACTTTCATGAAATAATTCTATCCCACAACATGTGTACACATACACAAACAGAAAAACACACATTCAGTTAATTTCTGCAGCTATTTCCAAAATCTTTTTGTATAGGTATTTTTCTTTGCATCCTGCACTGAACTTCCTTATTCAGCCTTCTGAGATGAAAATACCTCCATGAAACCAGAAGTAGATTTAACTAAATTTTGCTTTAAAATTTCTACTGCAAATCAGTGCTGAAGTTTTTGTTTGGATGATGATCATTTCTGACCTCAAGACAGACTTGTAGATCTCCAAAGCATACATCATTCTAACAAAATTAGCATACTGTGGACAGTGCTGGAACTCAGAATAAAGACATTTATCCAAAATGCAGTCAGTGAAATGTTTGGTATGTCATTCTGTTTAACAGTTACAATTAGCAGAAGTTCATTTGTTTGCTTCTTTTTATTACCTAATGAAAAAAATGCAGAAAGACAGCTTTAAAACTGGTACATAAAACACTAAGGAGAATACATCATGGGCTAGTTTTTCTGCTATTGTACTTAAAAATCTTAGAGTAGTGAATATTTTTTTTCATTAAATTAATTTATTTCCATTTTTTTTCTCTTTTCATCTCTAATCTAAATTATTATTTTCTTTTTGTAATGCTCTTGTTAAGTGCTTACAATCCTGCTGTAATCTGTTGCCACAGCATTTGCACAGCTGAAAAGAAAACATTACTGAATTGTCAGCATGTTTTCAACTTCATTAAAGTTGACAACGTGGAAATCAGCTGTACAGACTGTATTACTACAGCTATGGGGAAATCTGAACTATTTTCCTGCCATTAAATCATCTTAACAGCAAGCAGCATACTCCAGAGTCAAGTTGCTCAGCTCATATTTTCATGTTTCCTAAATAAGTTGCATTGAGAGAATTTGGAATTTGTCTCATCCATCTCTCTGGAAAAAAAGCTGCTCCTTAATCATTGTTTGAACTAGTGATAGATTGTCAGTGTATCTGTGATAAGTTTACTGAGGACAACTGGTTTTGAGATTAAGTTTTAGCTGCTTTTACACCGATTTTAAGAACTGAAATTTTTAAGGAACCAAGAGTCCTCTTCAAAGAGAACTGACTTTGCTTAATGCTGCTTAAACTGCATCTTCATTTCACTAATTTGTCTTCTTTTGGAAATGTCATGTGCACACAAGTAGGTTGTTTTGATTTTTTCATAATTCACCAATTCAAACCATACTGCTTCCTTACAGGAATGTTTTGAAAGAGTACCAACACTAAACTTGGCACAAATAGAAGGCAGTACAGTCAAGGAGAATTATTTTCCCTAAAAAAGGAAGAAGAAACTAATTAGTGATGCATGACTAGACCTTCAGGATTAGGACAAAAGTATTTCAGGATTTGGTAGAAGAAAATAAATTACTTGATGCTAAGTTTGCAGCTGTCCATGCAAAGCTTGAAGGTTAGTATGGAAGAAAGTAGAAATGTGCTATTTAGAGAAAAGTCTAATTAGAGTTCATCAAGATGAGCAGAATTGAACCATGGGAAAAGAGACAAATTGTTTCTCAGACATAGGCAAGGTGATATTTTCTATAAGAAATAGGAAACAATCTGAAAGTGACGCAAAGGGATTTCATGGAACGATTTTAGTGACAGACACAAAGAGATATGCAAAATAAATGGTTCTTGGGCATCAGATGAATTTAAATCAAGAAATATATATAGAAGTAACAGAATGACAGCAGCTGCAGTAGTCACATGAAACCTCTCTAAAAGAAAAATGAAAACAATTTCAGACTGTGGAGGACACAATAAGGGTGAACAAAGACAGGAAAGGAGCCAAAAATTACTTCCTGGGTCAAAGGAATTATTCATGATATATATGTGATGGAAAGCCATATAGCCGGAAATAAATGAAAAGAAAAGGAATAAAAAGAAATACGGAAGCAACAGCAAGGTACAAAAATCAGTTGAAAGAAAGCATGTGGCAGAGCACAGTCACAGGAAGCAGGTAGTGTCTGTTGTTGGATAAGGATATTAATGAATTGTGTAAAAGCAAAGGCTTCTGCATGGAACAGGCAGAGAGAAACAGTTCAGGTCCTTGCAGGAAGGGATGGAAAATCTAGCAAGATTGCAGCCACTTTCACTTTTGCTGCAATGCAGTATGAGAAAATGCACATAAGCCTCATGATTGTTACGTGAACTGCCCTGTCAGAATGGGCAGAACAACTCAAAACATTGAATCTAAGCCACAACATCCATATAGTTTTTGTCAGCAAGGCTGATAATGTCATAAAGGCCTCCTGGGGAAATGCAGGTTTGGATGTAAGCATTTGGACAAGTCTTGATGCCTGTGTGATAGCTGCGACAACAGAGCCATTCCTAAGAATATTTGTCTTAGCTTCAGGAAGCATGGTAAAAATTTTATAGTCTGTGGGATGCCTGAGAACTTGCCTTCCAGCAGAAAAGATTGAGGAAGCTTTTCCTGGTATGTTTAAGGGAGTCCTGATGCCTCCCAGACTCCAAGGATTCAGATAGTTCTAAATGCAGCGTGACAGGGGACAGCAGCAGCATATGGCTGAGCACGAGTGAAAAAGGGGGAGCCTCAGCAGTTGGGATTTCCAGCACTGGTGTGAGATAAAGGACTAAGGGCCTTCTATAGCTACCAGAATCAAGTATCAGAACTAAGGGTCTGTGCTGAGCCTGAGCTACTGTGCAGCACCCAGTCTTCTCCCCTTTTCTGCTAGATTATGTGATTATACAGGACATCGTCCTTGGAGCAAATGCCTCACTTCTCCTTTCTTCTTTCCTACAGCCCAGCTACAGTCTAACCAGCCTAAAGAACATCACTTACATGACTACTACTTCAGCAATCAAAATCTGCTTTGGGACATCATGTCAGATTGGACAATCTGAAGAAGAAGGAATTGAAGTACACACTTCTGTTTGTCTGGAAGATAACTCTCCCAGAATATACCTTCTTCTACACTCATATAACACAAGTCCAGAAAGGGTACAGTGAAATATTAGGTGGAATAGAAGTCGTTGCTGTTGACTATCTGGTATATAGAGACACTCAACAAAAACCTAATGGCACAACTCATAAGATGGAGTGTCAGCTAAAACTGAATCACAGCAAAATAAAAATAGATGTTGCGTGAGTTACTTTGGCCAAACCTTAGGAAAAAATACCTCTGGACCTGTTCAAACAAAGTGAAGATAACAAAGCATTCTCAAATCTCTAGCTTCTTGCTGGAAAAATCAGAATCCATAATAAACACAATGGTTTACCTATTAAGAGATCTATACAGATCCTTATTATGAAGCCCAAAATAGAAAACACATCTTATTGGGAAATTTTGATGAGAACTTTGAGAATACAGGGGCTGCATCATTTTTAAACCACAATAAATGGCAGCAACAAACTCGCTGGATGTGTTCCAGGGTATGTTCCTAGAAATTCAGGTCACAACACTGGAAAGGTAGATAAGCCGTAAATAGTGGACGAAGCAGTATTTTACAGGAGACACTTTGGGGGCATAAGGATTGAGAGCATAGAACTATCACAGGAAAATTATACTCAAATAGAAAAGAATTTACCACTGTCACTGCATGTCAGTACATACTGTGCAGTATAGCTGAAATAGATTACAAACCTTAGGGGATATTTTTGACAAATCTTAAGCTTCTGCACCATCTAGACTTCACACATGATCATAAACCTACAAAGGCATGACTTCAAAGTGAAATACAAGCCCAGAAGAGAAATTCTGGTAGCAACATGAGCTGGTGTCTGCAAAAAAAAAGCTGCAGAAATGCTAAAGGAAATATATAGAACATTAATATGATGAATCTTTTAAAGGAATAGGTGAGGATGACTTGTCTAAAACCAAGTTCTCCTGTCCTATCAGGACCTTAGGAGTGTGAAAAATCAAAGTTAAACTTTAAAATGAATGTAAAGAAAGCAGTGACACTGAAGAAAGGTCCTTCCAGGCATCTGCAAAGATTTATGGATCAGATAAAGATGTTATGGGAAGTCTGAGGACCAGACATACTTCACCAGTTTCAAATGTGCATGAAAGACAAGACATAGTTAGGACATGGTGATGATTTATATATATATATATGTATATTTTCATATGGCAATAATACGTGTACAAGAGCATCTGAAGCATTTGAATAAGTTGATCTGCATTAGTGAATTAATAGATACTTCCATTATGAAAACTGCTAGAGGCAGAAGCAGAGGCTCTTATACTAACAGATAATGTACTTTAGAGAGACCAGGAGCAATGGATATCTGACCTACAGGATATCCTTCACCTCATTATTATTACAAAAATATGTTTGAGGCAGCTCCAATAGACAATGCACTGATGATCTCTGGACTGGGTGACACAAAGGCAATGTTAATGACCTAAAACAGCAACAACAACCTCACTTCACACAATGAACCACAGGATATATTTGAAAAATTTCCAAGCATTATTGTTTGGTTCATGTGCAGACACACAGAGACCAATAGAGGCAGAGGCATCCACTGGCTCTGCTCATTCTCCCTGGGGCTGGCTGAAGGGCACACAACTCTGCCAGTAGATTCTGATACTGTTCAAGGTGGTCAAGAGTGCTACCTCTTTTGTTTTATTAAGCTGCTAAAATACGCTTCTGGAGTCAAACATTTCATCTTCACAGGCAAGCAGAAAGTGCAAAGCTGTAACCCTTGTGAAAAGACTGTGTTTTCCTTCCCAAAACCTTACGCCAGGGTGAAATAAAACAGCTGAGTGAACAGAGGGGAAAAAATAGAAATACTACTTGTGATAAAAGTGCCAGTATACAAAATTCCTTCCAAAAGAGGATTATAAGAAACAGTGCCACTCCAGTGAGATAACTGAACACCCTGGGCTGGGTGTTTCTGAGCCAAAGGAGGAGCTCCTCTCTGTGTGAAATTGCAGATGCTTAAGACCCAGTTGTGTCTGTATGAGTACGGCAGGTATTGACCACACAGGCTCTGTTACGTGTGGAAGGTGATTTCCATCAAGCCACCTACCCCTGGGAGAAAAAAATACAGCTCACAGCCTTGTTTAGCCTAGCGACTATATATAAGAATGTGCAGAACAGACCATGATACAGGTGTGGGAAAAATCCAAACTTAAAAATTAGGGGACTTTTACAGCATCTGCTAAGGTGTCTCCCCCCTTGGCTTAACCAACATCCTTATCCTGATTCAGATCCTGTGGTTTCCTTGAGCTTCATCTTCACTATGAAACCATGTATACAGAGCTTCTGGTCAGAGACTCCAAAGATGCATTCACTCACAACACGAGACATTTACTCTACACAGCAAGCTTCCTAAATGCATGTCCCATGCCTGGGCTTGTATTCCCCAGGGAAAGAATGAACTGCATTGTTACACAAACTCAAATGGAAACTGTGTCCACCCTCATCTGGGTAAGAAGTGGGGGAACTAACTTGTGGTTTGGGCTTATGAAAATGGACCAGGATCTTTCTTGATATGAAACATTCTTCCCTGTGTCTCCACCTGATCTAAAGCTCCTTCACTCTGCCATGCATACATCTCCTTTCTAGTACTTGCCTTCCCTTTTTAGGTCTTGAAGAACTTGTGGTACCCTTCATAAGAAAAAAGTAGAACAGCACCAACCACCTCCTCAGGGTGTCTAGGAGAATTCATCCTACACAGGAGCTCAAGATCTAGCAATTCACTGTGATAAGGTTCACCAAATCTCACAGGCAGCATTTGGGGTACTCTCTATTCCAGACACCTTACTGTATTACATCTTGAATTGTTTCCTATTGCCATTTATGCTTTCAAGACAGGTACTGAGCTGCATGCTGATTGAAGTATTCTACAAGCTGTGATTCTGGAACAGCATGTTTTTCTATTTTGTATGCTTAATCTTATATAACAGAGAAGTTTAGAGACACTGAGTTTGTAAGAAGCACCATGATTGCCTTATGTGAAAAGTTCTGTTTAGTGGTTGACAAGGATGGCTGCTGCAGCTCAGCAAGAAGCGACATGTGTCTGAGTCACAGAAATGCTGAGGTAGGAAAGCAAGGCAGCTCTGGAGATGGGCTACTCCAACATACAGATGAGCAGGGACACTGATCAGGTTGCTCAGGGCTATTTCTCATTTGGTTTCTGAAGTGCCTTTATATATCAGAGGTCAACATTGTGACAAACAGCCTTTAACTGAAAAATAACTCCAGGGCTGCTATCACTATTTTTAATTAAGTACCAAAACTGCAAATGATGGGATGAAAGAATGGTGTACTTTCAGACCAAGGGATCCTTTGCAAATAAAAAGACATAGTAGGAGATTTTTACATCAGCTCGCAGTCTTATTTGGAAAGACAACACCCAAGAGAGGTGATCTGCCTAAGGAATTTGCCCCTAATTCTGATGAGTGTGAAACTGTCATGTCAGCTTTGCCAGTTGAGCAAATCAAATAGCACAGCCCAGACTCAGTCAGCACATGAAGAAGTTCATGAAGAAGTTTAAGGTGTGCTACCATTTCATTTCTCTTTTCTGAGTTCCAAAGCCAATAAGTAGTTCCCTGACTTCTTCCATCAGTTTAGGGAAAATGCCTCCTCTTTAAATTTTCTTCCCTTTCAGAAGCTATTTTAGGCTGGCCTCATAAATATTAACCATTTTCCTCTTCAGGTTTTGAAAGATCCCTGGAAGATGCTGATTCTAGCTAGGGCATTTCTCTACTGACCGATCAGAACATGTAACAAGGGCTACCAAGCTGGTGGCTAGAAATAGCCCCTGCTCTCAGCCAAACACATGGATCAAGCAGTGGGGACAGGCATAGATGGCCTGGAAGCTGAGTGCTGTACTGACTCTGACACCCACTACTAGCTGACAGCATGACTCACTGGTGTGACTCAGACCTGCAAACCCATCATGGATGTGTGAAGACTGCAAATTCCTCAGGGAGAGAATGCCCCAAACTCCTGTGTGCTGCATTAAAATTCTCCTACTCCCCAACTAATATGTGCCACTGGAGTTCATCTACAGCTATATGAGGGCTGGTATCTGCAGACCTCATGTGAGAAAATGCAGTTGTATTACAGCAATACCAGACATTACATATCTGTCACAGTACCTTTTCAAAAGAAGAATTGTGAGCAGCCCTTAGGTAATGCTTCTTGGTCTCTGTCAGCATGGGCCAAGCCTGAGCTCCTAGTAAAAGAAGGTTTTTAAAGTTTTCATTAATTTGTAATCCTGCTACAATTCTTTCAGGCTAATCTGATCCTAGATCACTCATTCCAGAAGCCAGTGCAGTAGGACAGCACTGTCAGCTGTCACAGCCAAGAGAAATTGGAAGAAGACCTTTGTTCTGAGTCTGTCATTGCATGGGTTAGTAATTTGTTCCTATGCAACACTGTTGATTTCCATTCTATTTAGAGCAGTTAAGACCAAAGCCTGACACAAATCTGGATGGAAGTCAAAATGGTGTTAGTCTGTTCAAGATGAGAAATAAAAGAGAAAAGACTCTGGAATTTTCACTCAGACAGCTATTAAATGACTTGGTACATGATATTAAATGGTAGCTGCTACTTGGGGAAAAAAATACTATAAATGCCGTAAAAGAATCTTGAAGGATTCTGAAGTTGCTTATTTAAATTTTGACTCTGCAAAAACTGTCAGATCTTTGAGAAAGGAAAAATGAATCCTATTGTTATAAAATCAGTTTAGGCTCCCTATCTTTAATTTTAACTCCCCATACCATGCTACAGTTGCGGTACATACTACCAGATACCTTTAAACCATCTTGTCCAGGCCACCAGAGTACATGTGCCATGCACACATCATGCCCCTAGATTTAGGTCCTTTTGGCAAGCCTGTGGGTAATCCAGACCTCCTCACAGGTTTTTCCCTCTTTAACAGAAAGTGTCAGCAGCAAGCAAGCCATGTGCTGGTAGCATTTCTGCAGATAGCTATGCACAAAAGCCGAAGCCTGACAGTTACCATGGGATTATCTCATTAAGCTTTTACTGAATATACTGCATCCTTCAATGTCTGTTAATCTTTTCTATTCTTCTCCCTCTCCTCCTCTTCTCTTGCCCTGTGTGCAGGAATGTGAATTGTATCAAACCCTGGAAAGAGCACTGCTGTGCTCTCCACCCAGCAGTGTGGTTCCATGGTCGTATTTGGCTTGAAAAATCCCGTCTTTCAAAGGCATTGCTGTGTATTTTGGAAAAAAGAAATCAGCTACTGCACCTGTTGTTATTTATGAATAACAATAAAAAGCCCTGAAGAAGGAGGATACTTAATCTGCTCTCCTGCTGAGCATTGGATCAGGTTCTTGTTTTCCCTAAGCCATCTTTGTATTCCTTTAGCAGGTGCAGGAGACTTCAGATGGGTGTGTTTTACAGTGGCTCCTGTGAAGGGCTATTTACACCTCCAGAGAGGTACAAGAGGGTCCCAGTAGCAAAGATGGTTATGATTTCATGAGAAGCAGTCCTTTCTGGTCTGTGCATACATCCTGTGATTGCAAGAATGGTCCCTAGGGAAGACTTGGCTCTACAGAAATATTAACAGCATCTTGTGTCTCAGCAGAAAGATTTCTGTTCTTTTGGGTTCAACAAAGAGCATGGCATAACCCAGTATACCCAAACTGCCAGGGAGGCTGGTGCCATATTTTAATGCACACCCTTTTTTTACCTAAAGGTTTTTTCCCCCTTAGCTCCTCAGGTAAAAGAGCCTGAGTGACAGATTTTCCCCACTGTTGTCCAAATCTCCGGTATATTCTGGACCTGTCAAGAAGATTGCCAGCTATTGCATTGCTCTCCTGCTATGGATGTGCCTGTTTGGAGACAGCTGCTAGCCTGGGTCAGGCTGCTTGCACTGGCCCCAGGTGTTCCGTGGGCTGCAGCACAGAGCTGCTGCTGCTGTAAGCCCGCAGTAGGTTTTAGAGAGCTGGGGAGGGAATTATGGTGACTTGCTGCTGGCACATTCCTGTTAATGTGTTTACTCACTTTCTTCAGGATCTTATGAGAATTGCCAGTGAATTCAGATAACTGACAGGATCTTAGTTATAATTAGTAGCAGCTTCCATTCTGACACACGGGAAAGACTAACAGCATTTTTCTTAAGGCAGAGTTGTTATGCTCTCCTCCAGAGAGGTACTTAAAAAAGTACATTTTCCAGCAAAAAGCCTCTCCCACTTGTTTAGGACAGATGGGAGAGGAAGGGATTCTGAAGCGATGGAGTTTGAGGGTAAAAAATTATTGTACAAACTGTCACAGAGCGTGGGCTGTCACAGATCAGCTATTTTTGTTATTACTGACACGCATCCATTATATCAGGAACTCAAACAATATCAGAGCAGATGTGGATGAAGTTTATATTTCTGCGTTCATAAAAGCTGTGAAAAATCACAGGGAAATTAGCAGAAATTACAAGTAATACATTTAGAGACTTGAAACTCAAGGGCTGAATCAAATTACTGAATTTATTTATCCTGATGAGAAAGTGTACCTGTCCACTTTCTAATCACAAGGCACTGATTCTCAAAGGTCCTTTTGTTCTACTTCAGAGGAATTTGAAAATAAAAACAAACAATAATGGGCATTCAAAAAGGCCCAAGAAGCTAAACACCCAAGAAGAGTTTAAGATCTGCTGACTTTTAGTGAAACTGGGGGTCTGATTTAAGGGTAACTCCCCTCACAAACAACACAGAAATGGAGTGGCTGAAGGAATGCCTTGGGCTGCTGAGTCCAGTTCTTTACAACTGCAAACAGCTCCATAATGTTTGAGAAGGCCCAGCCTGAGGGGCCCTTTGCCATCTGTATTTCCTCAGAAAATCTCATTGTTGTACATGCCTGCAAGTCCTAGGAATCTGCCTGGTCTCTTCCTCCAGGTTCTGTTATGGACTGTACAGATGAAACGCAAATAATTCAGGGACAAAAACTTAATGATGAACTTCCATTTCAAAAACCTGGGATCCTTATGAGTGCAAATGACAGCAGAGGCGACAGGACTGGGAGATGGTCTGGGACAGTGACCAGTCAGACATTTAAGCAGGATTTAACAACCTGAGATCAACAGAGCTGTTGGCCATAACTGTATGACTTCCAGGACAGAGAAGTTTTTTTGTAGTGTGAGTGGTTTTTAGGCCTGAGCTTGGGGACAGTTTTTGAGATTGATCCTGATGGTTAACTTAACAGTATGCTGGTGTTGTGGAATATTTTCATGTCAATTTTCCTGCTATTTCCTTTGATTTTTCTACATGTAATATGTATTTCTAAATGTAAAAGGTACCCCACTGGTATGAGGAATTTTAATATAATAAATAAAGCATGTGTTTACATCAATAAGCATTCATAAAAGTAACAACACTAAATAATTATGCGTGTGACTCAGGATGTTTTCACATCCATAAAGGGGGTTTGAGTATGTTCAAATTCAAACAGTGAATTATTGTTTTTTCACCTATAGTTTATTGTTTAGAAGTACACCTGAACTACAACTTCCCTAATGAAAAAAAAAAATAGACCATTTTCCCTACTTGCCAAAACTACCTCCTGTAATTGAACTTGCTCTTTAGCAAGTGCAAAGTGAAGCAAGGCAGGGCTTTGCCACCTTAAATGTAAAAAGCTGTAGCCAGACAAAAGTCTGACTTTTCTTACAAGAAAGACATGATCTGAATTAAAACAGAGACTTTGGAAGTGATTCCTACAGATGCAGACTTGCTCTTCCTGCTAGTGCCAGGAGGGTGTGACCTCTTGGATAATACCATTGGTCAGCACTGGGTGCTACTGGTGATGGAGCCAACACAGGGGAGTTTTTGGGGCTCTGGCAGAAGCTAGGAGCAGGGATGTAGATGTTGCTGCCCTCCCTGGTTGCCCCTGCTCTTGAAGGATTCTGTACTCCATTTGTGTCTAGATCTGTCCCTGCTGAGGTGGCACAGCACCACTGGAGCACTGCATGCTTTTCCACTAAGGATGTAGAAACCCCAATTAAAATTAATTGGCTCTCCAGTGGTTCAGCTCAGGAACTCAACGTGTCCATGACCACGGGGAGTCATGGGGGCAACAGTCTCAAGTGCTCAGGACAAGCATCAAGGAAACAGGCCTGAAGGAGCTGTACTAGTTTCTCATCTGTACCCTTTCACAAGGCAGAATATGGATTGTACACATTGGACTGTCAGGGTGGGAGTCTCACCCAGACAGACTTTTGTCAGGAACTGCATTTCAGGCTGTAAATTAATGAACAAGAAGCATTTTTGCACAGGAGAAACTCCAGACTGAGAAATGCCTTTGGCAAAAGTATTGGATTTCTAGAAGCACTGGATATTATTAGACTGTCTTTTGAGGTGGTGCTTTATCTTTCTGTTTATGTGCAAAAAATCCCTGCTGCTGAATTAGTTTTCTCAATAGAAATCTTATTGAGTCTGAGGAGGTCTGTGCAACTGAGCAAGAAGCTAGAAGGATGTGAAATACTTACACTGAGAATTCTGGGTTACAGCTAATATTTAACATGTATTTATAAAGGCAAAAGAGGTTATGTACCAGATTCCTACTATCACATTGGCCAAATAGCTATGCAAATGTCTTTTGATTTCTCCCTAATACTCATGTTTTGCAGAAAGCCTCCCAGGGTGTTAATCTCCTGGGTAATATTAATTCACATGAAATGAAATACACAGAGGAATGACAGAAAGATTTTACTGGCACAGATGTGGCAATGAGCAAGTTATATGGGTCAACACAAATGAGTACAGATAAAATTTTTATATCACCATGTATTTGACAAATGCTGAGCATGAAAGGGGAAAAAAAAAATCTCAATTTTAAATCTCATTTAAAAATTATTGAAGATAATGGCAGTGGGTTTTTGTTTTTCAAGGAAAGCAAATATTCAGGCATCTTAATCACAAAGAATGAGATCTTGAGATCTCATTGAAACAAAGAGCAAGATTCCCACTGGCCTTAATGGAGCTGGGATTTCTTCCAAGTGGCCAACTAGAGGAGACTCAAATAAGGAAAAAATAATAACCAATGTATTTTAGAACCTGATAGGTTTTTTTTTCCTCTCTTAATACCAAGACCTGTTATTTTCACTCCAAAGGTTAATTCTGAGACTACCTCAAACCAACAAGGAAGATTTCTGCATCCTCTTGAGATGCTAGGAGTATTTCCATTGGGGAAAAAAATATAGCTTGAATGAAAGGCGAATCACAGATTCATAGAATGGTTGAGGCTGGAAGGTGCATCTGGTACTTGTTGAGTCCAACAACCCGACTCATGCAGGGCCACCTACAGAATGTTGTCCACGACCATGTCCAGTCAAGGTTTGACAGTTTCCAAGAATGGGGACACACCACCTCCGTGGGCAATCTGTGCCAGTGCTCGGTGGCTCTGACAGTAAGAAAGAGTTTGCTGATGTTCAGAGGGAGCCTCCTGTGTTTCTGTGTGTGTCACCAGGTGTCACTGAGAGGTGTCTGCCTCCATCTGTCTGTTATAGTATGTTTAATAGATAAGATGGGGTTTTCTAAATCCACTGGGGAGGGCTGTCACATGATGCAGACTGCCAGGGCTCTTGTCACTGGGTCTGTGATCCTTCACTTTTCCTGAGAAGTTGTTCCTAGCCACCTAAAAGGGAAGTAAGAATTTGACCACTGCTGAAGATGCCTGAAAATCACACCCATGCTCCATGTATGCATGCAATGAATATGTTAATTAAAACAAACAAAAAAATTTACTTGTTCAGTGTTCCTGACAGTTAAAATAAAAATATTTGCCCAAATGAGACTCAACACTTTCAAAGAATTGTTTCCTTTCGGTTTCAGTTCTTCATCTTTCACAGACCTCTATTGTGCCCAGTATCTGCCATGTGACTTGACCTAATTTGGCCATTTCTATTGACTTTGAAGCACATATTGTGACAGTATTAAAATACAAAATCATAGAGTCATGGAATGGTTTGAGTTTGAAGGGACCTTAAAGATCATCTAGTTCTAAAACCCCTGCCATGGATAGGGAGACTTTTCACTAGACCAGATTGCTGCTGCCTGCTGGGATGAGCTAAGCAGGATGGAGCTTGTCTCCCTGTGTGACTCTGCTGCTCAGCATTG
The DNA here is from genome assembly GCA_024734555.1 of Trochalopteron elliotii. Taxonomy (NCBI): domain Eukaryota; kingdom Metazoa; phylum Chordata; class Aves; order Passeriformes; family Leiothrichidae; genus Trochalopteron; species Trochalopteron elliotii. Next base: position 12,713,989 of record JANPWX010000096.1, on the reverse strand, counting down.
TAAGCGAGGTAATGAAATAAATGCACTTTTGGCATTTCAACTGTGGTTTGATGCTTGCCTTTGGTTTCCTGTATGTGCTGATTCACTCACCATTCAACCAGGACTTGAACATTTTCAGGAATGGGGAATCCATCACTTCTCCAGGCAACCTGTTCCAGTGCCTCACCATCCTCAAAGGAAAGCATTTTTTCCCTAATATCTAACCTAAACTGCCCTCTTTCAGTTTTAAAGCCAGTCCCCTTTTCCTATCTCTTCTTGCCCTTGTAAAAACTTATCTAAACTTAAGGAAAATATGGTGAAACTGCTGACCTTCTTAAAACACTCTTTCATTGTTTGCTTGGATTTGACGTCGAAATATAAGGAAAAGCCAAAGAGGAAACAGTTATTCTATTTAGCATCAAGAGTGCTCAAAATGTTTTTCACAGTAAGTTTCTGTCTAAAGTTCAAGCAGGGTACGCTAGACAAGAACTTACATCTTTGCCATGTTAAGCAGACACTAAAAGCAAAGATTAAATGGAAAACACATCTTTATATTAATTATAGATGGCTAGTGTTTCTCAGGACCTGAGGGAAATAAACAAAAGTTCTCAGCTCCTGCAAGTTTGGAGTGTACTGCTTTAAATCAGTAAATGTGAACAATTTACATGCCTAACATGCCACGTTTCAGCATGAAAACATTTGTCAGAAATTGATGAATGAAACAAGAAGAATAATGAAGAAAAATGACAGTATACAAACCCTCCAGAGAGCAAAATAAACAATGTGTTTGATAAATAAATCCCTGCAGAATCCTTAGAAATGAGTCACTGATTAATTGAATCAATCCATCAACCTTTTGTGATTACATCAATATACAGTCCCTTTGATTTTCTTCTTCTTCCGTAGCTACTGTTTTAAATACCTTTCAAATGTAAGATAAGATATAATACGTCTATATGGAGCTACCATAAAATAATTGGACATCCTAGAAAGATATAACTGGCTGATTCTTTTACTTAATTCTTATATGTAATGCTGTAAACAACCATATCACCTTATAACTGCACTCCAAGTTCTTGTTTCCCTGCTCTTCTCCTTTTTCTGATTTTTTTTGTCACCCACTTTTTTGACTAACTGAAATTTAACATCAGAGTGAGACTGTGAGATCATATTTTTCTTTTTTTCCTAATTGAAATGTACTCATTAACTTAATTTATCACATAAACCCTTTGTAAAAAGGGTTCATTTACTCTGTTCATAGATTGCACCATGCTTTTACATCTAGTAACTATCAGAAATAATAATTTTTGTGTATCAAATGCCTGTCTAGAAAATAAACACTTAGGACTTTGAACGCCTTGAGAGAAGAAATAGGAAAAACTAAACAGAAAAGGAGAGAGGCTGTGTGTGGTTATGTATCTCCACCAAAAAATATAGTCACATAACAGGTGTGTGAATGTGTCAATGTATGTGTGACTGAGCAAACTGAGCCAACATTTAGCACAAATGCACATAGATGCATCAATACCGAGAACCCCATGTAAATTAAAGCAATTGCACATACTTACATGCTCTCCTAGGAACAAAGTATTCACCTGCATGCATAGAAACCAACTATCTAATGTTTGCAAGGGGAAAAAAACAATCCTGAGACAATTTTTGAAGAAAATGAAATGGTAATCTAATCCAGTCAATGTGTTCACAAATATTTTTATGAATTTTCTTCTAATTCACCTGTGCCTTTTGTAGCTCTGGCTTTCTGACTTTAAATTTATGACTTTCTGTGAACTCAGTGAACTACAGCTTTAGCAAATGTAACTGCACATGTAAAAATTATTCCTACCAGGGCTTGCTGTGTCTCATGGCTTTGTAATGCTGCCAGCCTTTACCATTCTGTTAAATGTCTCCCTGTCTGGGGCTTTTTGAGGGCGAACATAACCCTGTGCTTCCTCTTGTTGTTTTGCACACATCCTCAGTGACACTATCCTCCATGACTGCCATCACCCTCTTTATGTGAGTTGGAAATAATGGATGTGACAAAGAGCAGTATGTAATTTTGGGAGGGTATTTGGGATTGTATTCAGGAAGAGAGAGAGAGAACGAGACAAGAACGTGGTGACAGAGAGAAAGAAATTAACTAGATATGAAACATCTGTGTGGCAGAGCTGGAGGCTGTTGGAGAGCACATGCTGAATATGAACAGACTTTTTTACCTTAAGCTCCCCATAACCTGTTTCCCAGCAGGACAAAGGCAAAGCTGTGAAAGTGATAAGGTACCAGATGGCAGTAAAGACCCTTTTCTATTGGTGGATGCAGAAGTATGACTTTTGTACAGATTTAATTTTGAATCAGAGATGACCACAAGCATTATTCATTTTTTAATTCTCAGGTGTCACAGTGCTCCTATCTATCCAAAATAATAATCCCAAGGCATTTGGATGTCCCAAGAGCTAAGTCTTCTACTCAACAGAGAGCACAAAAGGTGGTGTTTTTATTGGATTTTTCATTAAAAAATGTCTTTTGTGATCTTGGCAGGACTTGGAAGACACTTTTAAAAGACACAATCTATTTCAATTGGTTTCTGAGAGATAAAGGAAAAGTGCGTTTTTAAAAGACCCTTCTTTTGTACATATGGAGAGACATGTGCAAGAAATGTATGTATGATGCTACTTAGAACTTCACGTTTGGTACAGTATCTTCCTGAACCACTCAGCTATACCAAGGTCACAACTCTAACTACCTGCAATTGCTTCTCTTGTTGAAGGTCTGAACAGAAGGACTTGTCAGGACATGAGATCAAACAGAGCTGATTTCTCCAATCCATGTCAGGAGATGAAGCACATTGGTGACTGCAGGAAGAAAATCCCTTTTACTGATTGATTCTGCACTGTTCCACTTCTGTATGTGAATGAGTAATTGCAGTCTAAAGGGCAGTTTCTTTTATGCATTGTAATTGCATTTAATACTGCACGTAGCTTGAAGCAGACCAATTAGCTTAACAACTGTCTTCATCTCTCTCCAAGGAGCAGTGGACCCAGTGTTGTCTGCAGTATTGCTGTGCATTGTTTCTTCAACAAAACCTGGCTTACCTTTAGTGTCTGCTGTCAATCCACATGCATTGGGAAGAAGCCAGACTCAGAACAGCTGGAAAACAAACTCAGGAAGTCCATCATTTTCATCTCAGCTAGTCATCGATAGACAGTCAGCAAGCAATACATACACACAGACTATTCATGGGGCTTTCCATATTTGCAAGAAAAGTCCTCCTCCTTTTAGTATTTGCATTTAAAAATAAAACAGAGGACTGGAAATTAAAATATTCAAGCTGGAGTGATTCACAGTGTGTGGAGTTTTGCGTTGTCTGCTATCAATGTGCTCAAATGGAAGGTGAGCATGCAAGTGATGAAAGCCTTCAGACACTGAGTTAATGGCCATTCCTGTCTGGAGGCATCCAGTGATCAATACATGACTGTGCCAGACTTTGTCAAAATGCTGCGCAGCAGTGGATTATTGTAAACAGTACTTAAATTTAGCAAGTGGATCACAAACCATTTCTCCTTACCTGACTGAAAAGTGCCACTTGCACTGTTATGAAGACCTAAAAAATCCTAATGAAAGAACTCTCTTTCTAAGGAATTATCCTAAGAGAGCATGACCGAGTATCTCAAAATGTGTATCATTCTGCTCCACTTTTATTAAATGACCTCAGGCAAGCTGTCAATATATGAGAGCTCTATAAACACTTTGCCTAAAACAGGATTCCATCATTTCAGTGTAAGGACAATAAATAGCATATAAAAGAATATGAATGCAGAGGAAATATCCATGTTACATATCTCCCTCTTAATAAGTATTATTTTTGCAATATTTAACATTGTTGGCAAGTCTATACCTATCACGGGCTTGAAATTCCTGATGAGTGGGCAAAACTGGCCCTATTTTCTAAGTAGAAAGTCTGTTGCAGTCAGCCTTGTAAAAGAAACCTTTTAGTGTCAGTGATAATGAAAATACCTACTACATATGACAGCGTTAAAATGGTGTCATGACCTGGCAATTTCTATTCAGTGCTGTCACATCCATGCACTGCACAGATCGGGATTGTCATCATGTAAATGTAATAGGATTCTTTATCCTGCATTGTTGCTCAGCTGGGAAGAGCAATTCTGAGTTTCCTGTAAGTTCTGAATAGCAGCAGGGGCCATGAATAGCTTGGAAACTTATATTTTTTCCATTTATTTTTTTTAAATGCAAATTACACTAGTAAGTCAAAAAAATCACTTTTGTTAAAAATACATTCAGAATTAACAAATGCCAAAAAGAAAAGAAAAAAAAAGACACATTTGGATTGTATCTCTTGCCTTCTGAATATTTTAGTTTATAACAAAAGCCCAGCCTAGAAAAATAACATTCTTTACTGGATTTTGAGGAGGATACAGCTGTACAAATCAAAAATGCCATCCAGGTATTCTCACATTACTGTGCTCTAAACTGCTTCCAGAAGAGATCTGTCCACTAATCATTTAGTTGAGTAGTCAACAGTCCTATTTTTTTTTAATGGTGGTGCTCTAACTGCAACTTAAGCAAGGTTATGATTACCAACTTCATATAGGTATGTATGTGTGTATATATATATATATATATATATATATATACTGTGTGTATGTGAGTGTGTGTATCTATTCTATATGTAATATATGAATACACATTTATATTGCAATCCATAGTAGTTAGATGTGCTTCCTATTTCCTAAGCATTTTACAAACATTAACAATTCAGACCTCACAAAAAGCCTGTGAGGGACATATTATTCCCGTATTATAGATGGGAAGACTAAGACACAAAGAAATTAAGGCCAAAATTCTCTAAATTAAAATCAGGCCTATAAGCTATGTGTAGACACTTCATTAAATTGTCTGACTTCTAAAATTGCTAACTACCAGTAGCTGCTGTTCCATGGGAAATCACTGAAAGATATGAAAAATGATCTTCTGAAAATTGGATTGCTGCTTAGGTGCCTAAACTGGTTTCTTTTCATGTTAAAAAATTAATTTTATAGGAATATCATTTTGATTAACTGGTATACAGGGAAAGATAAAAAAACTTGTTATGACATTTTCATCCCATTTAAACCTCTTCGTTGTGTCTAATACTATACATCTGCTATATTTAATACTACACAAAAGTAGAAACTTTTTTTAATTTTTGTAGTTATGGGAAATTTCAGCCTGTCACTTGGAAGTTGCATGGGGTTTCCAGGGGGTGAGAAGCAGCTCTATCCAGTAGGAACTCTGATTTTCAGGTACCCAAGTATGAAAATTTAAACTTGAGATCCAAATCAGCAATGAATGCTTTACAGGATCAGACCTAGGGGACGTTCATGTTTCATTCATGAAATTCCCAGCAGTATCTGAGATGGGAACCCTCGGTCCCCTGCATCAGAATCTTCCTGGGTGGTGCAGCCCCCAAAAGTATTTATTCCTGTGTATTTTATATACATAGACATACACACACATTCACACACACATATATATATATCTATCTATATCTATATAAATCTCACTGAATCAATGTAGGTATAGTTCTTGACCATGTCCTATATCTTGTTTTCACTGGTGAATGCCTGTTCCTCTGTCATTGTCCAGAGTTGCTGCTTGTGACACTGTACATCCATGCAGACACAGCAAAGGGCACTGACTTGTACGGGATGGGTGAGTGGTGTGAGCCCACAGGCCTTTGGAGCAAGGGTCTGGCCTGCAGGGAAAAAGGAGATGCTCAGGGTGCCTGGAGCATTTCCAAGTGCTGACCTTCCCTCTTGCCCTCAAAAGCTATGTGGTCACTTCAGGTGTGGCAGGTGCGTGCGTTTGTCTATGCAAGGTCTGAGCAAAGAAACAATGACAATCCAAGTTTCTGAAAAACCTGAGCAAAATATTGGGTTTTCCTAGTGAAAGCCATCTACGTTCTTGAAAATACAGATCAGATGTAGAATAAAACATATGCTCCTAGGAGTTCAGAGTATTTCATATACACATTGACCTACTAGCAAAATTCCCAAAGGCATCTTGTTGCCAACTACGTAACAGCACAGAGTTTTTTTTTCAGCCACGATAATACAGGAAGATAAAATACACGTCCTAACACACAACAGATCCCCCAAATATACCACAAAAAGGTCTTCAGTATTTCTTCAACTCAACTAGTCCCTCCCTACCCTCTCTAACCAAAATCGAAAAATAAAGTATGTGGATCCCTTATGGTGCAATTAGAAAAAAAAAGCTCACTTACAGAGAATTTTTAGTTGAAATAAGATATAAAAGAGTAAACACAGCTAGTACATATTCAGTTGGCCTTTGTTCATAGAAATCTGCAGATGTATCTGTAGTTAGTAAAAGATATTTAGAGATAGCTATAAAAGCACCTAGAGTGCGATAAATAAAACCAGCGGGATTAAGAAGCATTGTTTCTGCTGCTTATTTCCAGTAGGTACAATTATTAGTTTCTGTAACCCCTTTCCCCACCCTGACCCCCAAAAGGTCTCTATTTCTTTATTTATTTTTCTTTTTGATCATTATAAACGGTTCCTTGACCACTGTGGAGCCCCAAAAGTAAAGCACTTATCAGACAGCTGGCAGTTTTCTACTTGGTTGCTCTGGAGCCATAGAGCAACAGAGCCTTATTCCCTGACATGAAAACAAAGCAAAACCAAACAGAAGAAAACCACTGACTTAGAAACTGTTCAGAATTAACAGCAGCATGTTAACTTCAGAAAGCTTGCACGTAGTTTCTCTAATGTGCAACGCAGTTGGGTTAAGGCAAGTATGAACTGTACAGCCTTCAGGGCAAACAATGCGCTGTCTATTGACTTCTGCTGCAAGGTCATCCTGGTATTTCAGTGTTGTGTTGGCTGAGGAGACTCAACATGGCCCTGGAGTGTGGAGGAGGCTCCCACAGCACTGAGTGGGCTGGGTTCATGTCTCAATCCAGACGGGCCGTGCTGGAGGTGGCGGGGAAAAGAAAGGGACAAAAGGTGGCACCAATGCCTCTTCTGTGTCCCTCTGGTGCTGGGAGGCAGGAGGTCCAAGGAGGGGGTCTGGGGCATCTCCTTTAGTACCTGTTAGAAAGAGAGGCTGAAGGTCTCTGTTGTTTTCTGTCTCACTGTTCAAACAGCTTTTATACATTATTTTTAGCACAAAAATTAGATTTCTTTTCTCTTTGAAGAACCAGGAGGCCATCCTGAAAGATTTTTTGACAGGTCCTCCAGCCCACCTTGAGTAGTCCCCATGTTTATTTTGACCTAGAAGAAAGAGAGAAAGAACAATACTTATAATCCACCATATGCTTATCTGATCCCTGTCCCACTGCTCTGGTGTCCTTTTGCAAGCAAGTGTAATCCACAAACCAGTAACAGTTCAGATACACAGGGGATGTAAGAGGACAGGAAGACAAAGTGTTTACTCAAGTAACTGCTTGGCTCTCTCTGGAACATTGTCAGAGAAGTCAGCACAGGTTTTCTAAACAATCTTAGGCAGGAGTTATATTTAATTATAATCTTAACTTATGTCCATGGGTCAACTGGAACATGACCTGATTTATATAATCCATCAGATACGTAGCTGTCTTTGTAAAACCAAGAAGTGACATGGTATGAGGACAGAAGGGCTGAGTTGCAGGTGCAGGGGAAAGCTGCCCACCATTCACTCACAATGCTGAGAGCTTGTGCAAGTGCCACAGCATGGCTACCTTAACAGTATTGTCCCAATCCCACATTTTGTAACTAAAGATTTCAGTCTAAGATGGACAAGAGGTTTTTTGTTGATACTGAAAGCTTAGGTGGTAGTTTATTTAAATGTGTCTGAATCCCAAAACATGATGAGATAATTACACAGAAGATTTGTACTGCATGAACTTGCTGAGTGTCATGGTGGTTATACTCAAGGTGCTAGTTTTAGTGCCTTTTTTTTGTGTTTCATTCATACTTTAAGTGAATGGTGAAGTAGGTAGCACCTTCAGTATGTGCAATTATCTTGACAAATGCCTGTATATGTGTGTGTGTGCACAGGAGTACAGATACTGCAAATATTCTTAGGCTTCACAATAGGAGGAAAGCATGCTTCACTTCAGGGCTGCACTGCTTTTGAGCAATTTCTCCAGTGCATTAGGCATCAGCATCAGACATGCATGGGTTTTTTTGCTTCACTTCTTCTTTTCTTGAACAAACAAGTTCAGTGTGGAGAACATAAAGAAAGATCTCTCTCCCCTCCCTCCTTCCTACTGTTTTTAGAACAGTGATCATGCAGTGCAGTCTTGTTCCACAACTACAACTGTGTTTTTTGATGTGCAGCAGAATCAGTGTCAGGGAGTGTTTAGTCACCTTCCTTGGTCACCTCCCAAGAGGAGAATTTTGTCTTGACAATTGATTTCCGCCATCTTATTGTGTCCTTCTCCCATGGTCTGGAAATGAGCACTGGCATGTCCGGCACAGAATGCCAGGAAGCTGCTTTTGAGCACATCAGCTGTGGCCACACTGCAAGGAGGTACATGAGCATCGGTTCTGTCCCGTTCTGTTCAAAAAGCGTATTCGTTTTGAAGGGACTGTCTAGGCTTCTTGGCTTGTACAGCATAGAGCACACTGTTGGCACTTAAATAATAAAAAAATCTCATTTATAACAGGTAGAGAAATGTCACTGTAAGAATTCTTCCCCAAAGCATCAGTGTTTTATTTAAAACATAATTTTAAATTGCATATATTTTTCACTTTAAAAAGTAAGCTGATTTAAATTAAATATGAAATTGGAAGAAGTGATAAGGAAAACTGTGATTGGAATTCAAAGCTTAAAATGTAGAGAAAAAAACTTCAATGTGAGCCTGAATCTAATAATTCTAAACTATTAAAGGTAACAGTAGCCAGAGATAGTCACTTCAATTAACTACCTAAAGATAATATTTCTTTTTAGAAACCAAGAGTTTTCTTTTCCTTAGATATCCTGTTCATTTAGGGTATTTTTGCATAACTGATGAAACACTACACAAAGTGAGCAAGTGTGTTTAAACTGAATCAGAATGTTCTTAAAAGTAGAACTTGATGGATGAAAATCACAAATAAAAAGTAATAAATCTTTAGATAAAATACTCCTGACACAATAAAAATGTAAATATGAGAAGCCTGAATAAATCAATATAATTTGCACATGGGAGGTTGGTGTAGGTTCAATATAACCTCCACATTAACAAAATGAAGTCTTAATATTAGCATACAGGAAGAAACTGGTTACAAAGCATTATGTTTTAACAGTTAGCAGTTACTAACCCCAGCATTCCTTCAGAATAATAGTTAAATAGTGCATGTATAAAGGAGCGAAAATTGATTTAAATCACTTGGATGACAAACTGTCTAACTTCCAAAGAAATAAGTTTTTGTTGATGGACTTCTGTCATTGCAATCCACTAAATCAATTCACATCAGCAAGCAGTATGTGGATAATGACTGAGACCTAAACAAAATTCTGTATGTCTTTAAGATTTGTACTAGTTTTGTATATTAATCAATCTGGTAAATATATAGGGGGCTTCTCTGTTTTGTATTATTGAACCACATGTTAACATTTGTATTTTGAAAGAATCTAAACAACCATTAGAAGCTGATACTGTTTTGGTGAGCTCTTCAAGGAGGAGGCCATATGCTCTCCTTCCATTTTGCAACATGCCCAGCACACCACAGTGCAGAGAACAAACTGCTGTTGTGCCTCTGCACCTCTAGAGCTGTTGAGCACTGTAAACTGGAGGTGATACTGGCCAGAGAATAACATAAAGCCCTGTTTTGTTTTTTCTTTCTTTCCTTGAATACTCTGAAGGCTTACATTGGTGATATTTGGTGAACAAGGGCTCTGTAGGGAACCAAACCTTTCCTCCCAACAAATAAAGCTTTAAAATATCAAGCATGGCCTGCTGTTATCACATAAGCATGTTTTGATTTCTAATACATAATATTGCTGTAAATAGTGCTACAAGCAGATCAAACCTTGACTTGATTAACTTGACATTCGAATTTGTCACTCCACTGCCTAATGGACTGTCTACATTTATAGAGCAACTGCAATGTGAATACATTTGCATGTGTTCCTGGTGTGCCCCAGCTGTAAATAAAGAAAGGTATTACTAAATGCTGTAAAAGCCTCTTAAGGACAGATTGTAGCAATCCTAGAGAACCCTGTCAAACACTCCACAGTCAGAGAGAAACATAAAGTGTCTTTGTTTGACTGCAGCTGGGACATGGCAATTCTTTTGGGGGTTGATTGGACAAAATGTCAACTCACATTCTGATTTCTGTCTCTCGGTTAAGACGGCTAAATCACCTATACTCCAGTGAGCATGCAGCATTGAAATAAGAGAGAACAGTATACATGGATTAACCAACTATCTCTTCACCTTAGCTACAAGCTTAAAAATATTGCCTTTTTCTTTTCACAGGTCTAGCTTTCTTTCCAGTCAGTATGAAGATGCACAGTAAATGCAATCTGCTGCTCTGGAAGAAACACCAAGAGCATAAAGAGAATGGGATAATAGCTAGAGGGCTCCATATGCTGATGACGAGGTATGGTATACAGAGAAAGAGATAGGATTAGAATTGTTCTAAGTACCTATGTACCTCATATAGTACTATGAAGGAAATAACATTTTCTAAGTGCACAGCACTGTGCCAAAAGTGCAGGTGAAAAATATTTACTTGAGCACAGACAGATGGGAAGCTGAAGTTAAGATGGCATTGGTGATATGCACTACTGTAATTTGAGATTATTAAAAAGCTCCTAGCAAAACTCCTGAAGGGCTCAGTTCCAAACACCACCACAGAACAGATTGTACCACTGAAAAAGGAGTAAATGCAAGATTCCATGCAAAAATACAATAATCCATTAGCAAACTTGCTAATTAGTGGAAACTAATCAGAAGAAATGAAATTGCGTTCAAAGGTGAGTGGAATTGTGTGTTGGGATGATTACCGTTCTCTTGAACTTAGCTCTTTTCCTCCAAAGAATTGTTCAGAAGAGAAACAAAGGAAAAAACATAACTGTTGCCCCTTTATGAGCTCTTTGGTGCTGTGCTTTTAGTGTGTAGGGCATTGATGGCAAATAAAAACTATTTCAAAAGGCTGCAGCAGTGAGGTAAGATTTATCTGGGCAGTCAGGACTATTCTGAATTTCAGGTGGCATCAGTAAAAGAAATATTTGGAGACAATTATTCGTGGGCTGGTCTATGGTTGTGTGTCAGCTCTAGTGTGAATATACTCCAGTTGTGTGTATGAGTTGAGATTTGATTATCCATTTAATTCCCAAATATATCAGACTGCCCTCTAAGACAGACTTGTCACTCAATGGTTAGGTAAAATACTGTCTTCTATTCAAACCAGTTTTAAAAGCCATATGTTGTTACATTTGCTTCATTTTTTTAAAATATGGAAACTGGAAATGAGGTACAGAGGTGCCTTGGTGAACAGATGCTCTGGTGAGACAAATGCTAAATGCATCCACTAAATTAGCACATTGCTGAACTTTTGATAAAACTTAATGAAAATCCACTTTTTTCTTACAACTAAGGTTTGTCATATATGATTAGTGTTTTTTCTACACCAAATTGTCACTGCCTCTGAGTGGAACCTGCTAGAATGAAAACAGGGAAAAATCAGGTGAGAGCTGGATGCTGTTTAAACAACTGTGACACATGATATCCTGCCCTAAGAAACCATCATATTTCAATACAAAAGTAACATTAATGCTTAAGTGTAACTTGAATTCAGTCCATCAAAAAAGGCTTCTGCCTATTCTGTGTTTTTAAGTTATGCCATCTTTCAGCTTAATGATCCTTTAATATCAGGCTGCCACTCTGCTGAATACCCTAGAAGTTAGGTACTTACATATACATGGGCTGTAGCTGTAAATGAGATGTCTTCTGTGGACCTTGATAGCCGTAAGAGTCAAATCCACCTATGAAATCAACTGAAAGGGGAGAAATTGCTTTCATTAGCAACAACTTTTCAGAACTGATAGGCACTATCATTCAAGAACCACCCAATGCACAGATTATTTTTGACAGGTCCTCCAATAATCTGTTAATATTAGACCAGCTAATTGGGAAGATAAAGAAAAACAGTAAAAAGTAACGAAAGGCAAAGTCTCCCTTTTTTCCCCTTTATTTTTAAAATCAATTCAATTTTAAAACCACATAAAAGCAGTAAAGGATTTGTAACAGCCCTCTTTCCACCAGAAAAAAAACACACATCCCTCTTTTTCAAGTAGACCACCTCACTAATACAAAACACATGCTACTCAGACATTACAAATGCTGAAAACCATTGATTCATTGGAATGAATGCATTTCTTCTGACTGTGATTACTGTGTCTGGCTTGCTGTCATACCATGGCTCAGTAGAGATGTAGAGGAGGGAATACATTGATCCAACTCTCTCTGAGAGACAGAAGTTTCTCTGATTCCCTGCTTTGACATTTGAGTTGAAATGCATGAACAGAGAGTTGGAACAATTTATCTGAGCTTCAGAGATGAAACTTCACAGGAAGGAAACCTACATTTCTCTCAAGATGCTGAAGGTCTGCAAGAAGGTTGTAGGGTGGGAGTTATTTATTAATTCACACAATTGCCAGTTCCTGATGGCCTTATATTTGTTTTAAACAATTTCCAGGAAAATTCAATCTCATCTGAGCCCAAGACCTCTATTTCTCTGCTAAAACACTTTCTTTGCACGGGTAAAAGGGTGCCCTTTGCTTCCTTTGTCCCAGGAGACTCAACTATTGGCTTATAGAGGTTATTTGGGGGCAGTTCTTGTCCCTGAAATATTGTCTCTTACATCACATATCTGAATTGGACTTTATTTTGATAGAAAAGGGCCAAAGAGTTCAGGTATGGAAGTGCATTTTTCACACGTCTGGTCACTGCTACTGACAGACTGGCCCTGTGTACATTAAAAGAAAAAAAAAAAGGTGAAGAAAGAGAAAGGGTTATTTGTCTACATTTTGGCCTTTTCTCTCTATGGGTATGAAGAAAAATGAGTCATTGTTTAATCTTATAACTGCTTTTAAGCATTTTTAGAAAGTATTTCATGCTATCCATTGTTTTCAGGTTTAAGCAAACCTAGTTATTTCAAATTTTTCTCACAGCTCATGTTTTCCAATTTTGAACCCTGAAGATCTTTCCTCAGTTTACTTATGTTTTTCTTACAGTGGAGTGCACAAAGCAGTATTAACTAGGACAACTGCCATACAGTCTTCTGTGCATTACCTGAAATAATTCAGTAGGTTTTGGGATTTTGTATGTTTGGTTGGGTTTTTTTCTCTTGTTTTTGTTGTTCTTGTTTTGTGTCATTTGGATTTGGTTTCCAATTTTTTTTTCAACAGCATCATTCAAATGTTTAATAATCAGGTCGTTGTTTTTTGTTTTGACACTAACTGTAGACTGGCAAAGTAGTCCATCTTTTATTTGAAGATGAATGATTCTTCCCCACAGGAGTTCTTTTGTATTTATCTGTACTGAATTTCACCTTCTTGATTTCAAGCCACTTCTTAAGATTATTTTGAATTCTAATCCTATCTTCACAAGATCTTGTACCCTTCCCCATCTAGTTTAATCTTTATTTTTTACAAATGTTCTCTTTTCTATCTTCATTGTTAATAAAAATAATGAAGAGAATTATTTTCCTAAATGACGTCCCAGGGGGATCCCATCTGAAATGTCCCATCTGCTTTATAACTACATTTCAAATAGAGTTTTAAACAATTCTGCCCTCAACCTTTGCTGACTGCATCTGGACAGTACGTCCCTGAACTTCTTACAAACCTTTTACAGTGTCAAAATCTGGCTAAAAATCAAGAAAAATGCCATTTGTTGTTTTCTGCTTAATCAATGTCTGTAACCATCTGAATACCTTCATCAAAATGTGATCATGTCTTTGGGAGCATACTAAGTTTATAGGCAGAAAATGAAGGATATTGTTTAGTGAAGTGCTAGGCTGGGAGGAATCACCCCCTTCTATTCAAATACAAAGACTGCAGAAAAAAGAATGGATTTTTTTGCAAATGTTTGCTGCAGGTATGGTTTGTTGTTGGCTTGCCCAATTTTCTTTTCTTTTTTGTTAAACTTGATCCCTGACAACATAAGTTAAAAAATACCTGTGTTGGATTGTTGCAGTGCATAATTTAGGTTTTTGTATTTGTATTTTGTTATTTGTCTGTACTTGGTTTGTTCCATTTCAAAATACCCTACCCCCCATTCCCTGATGACCCCTGTGGTTTCCCCCTGATGTAACTACATCCCTTCCCTTTCCCGATTGGCCCAGAGTGTTCTCCGCCCAGGGGGCGACCTGGGAAAAGGGGAACACGGAGCCGAGCACATGTTATGGCTTGTTCTGGCTCCCACTCTTGGCTCTCCTCTGCACATGGAGCCACAGAAATAAACACCTTTTCCTACCCAAGCCAGAGCCTGCTCCTCTTCATTTCCAAGCCTCATCCACGCTTCTAATGAGCAGATTTGGAGGAACTCACATCAGAAGGTTATAAATTGGTCTGGGAGGCTGCTTGGCCGGTAAAAGCACCCCCACAGACACGCCAATTTATATTGGATCAAGTGCCTCACTGTTGTCAACCCATGCCACTTTAGGGATATTGCTTATACCCATTTGTCCAGCTTTGCATTTCTTATGTATTTTCCTAGAACTTTTTTTCAAGCAACTTGTAAAACATTATTAGTAGGCTGCAGGCATAGCCACTCTGCTTTGCAGATGTGGGGCAAAAGGTTGTCTTCAGGGCTGTTTTCAGAAAGCTAGACCAATATGTTAAGGAAAAGATTTCTTTGAGCAAAATGATTTTGCATGAGCATGAGGGAACGATGTGTGCTGAATATCTCTGTGCATTGTGGCTTTGCCCTGCTGAACAGAGCAAGCACAGAGTGTGAGTAAGCCAGATTGCCAAGTGACAAACAAAGCAAGGTCATAGAGACATTTCTGTGTTCAGCTCACTACAGAAGTTCCCATGTGTGTGACCAAATGATGGCAGGGCAGAGAGTACAACCATGACCTCACTGGAGACATACAATGGGTTCTTACAGGCAACAACAAGCTTTGCAAGGTAGGTGAAGGGAGGTAATAGAGAGTGACCTCCAATACAAAAGGATTTCATCAATTTGTTTGTAGCAAGGTTTCTTCATAGGAGCTGCTTCTCAGCACTGCAAACCCTGTGGTGTCCAGACTGTACTAAAAGCTCCCTGTGGACTCTGAGCTGGTTTCTTAAAGCATGCAGCAGGCTGCCCTTTCTGCAGGCATTTTATCCTGGCTGTGCCTGAAAGGTCACTAAAGTGTTGTACAACTGACACATTCCTGGCAGCCATAACATCAGACGAATAAAACTAGGCTCATTAGCTGAATCAGTACAGAGGCTTCCATCCTTAGCCTCATACATCAAACACTTTTTTGACTGTTCTATCTTACATGTCACTGTTATCACCAGAGGTTCATGTTGTGCTTCACTTTAGTAAAAGCACACATGAACATACAAACATAATCCCATTCCTTTTGTGGTAGGTTGACCCTGGATGAACATCAGTTGTCCACAAAAGCCACTCTGTTGCTTCCCTCCTCAACTGAACAAGAGAGAGAAAACATAACAAAAGGTTCAAAGGTCCAAAGACAGGAGGAGATCACTCAGCAATTACCATCACAGGCAAAATAGCCTTGAATTATTACCAAAGATGAGCAGTATAATGAGAAATAGAGCCAAATATTAAACCTTCTTCCCAGACTTAACTCCTGATTCTCTGCCTTCTCCACCCCAGTGACATAAGGGAATGAGGAATGGCAGTTGTCGTCAGCTCATAACAAGTTTCTCTGCTGCTTCTTCCTCCTCAGGGAAGGACTCCTTACATGCTTCCTCTGCTCCAACGTGCACTTTTCTATGGGAGACCATCCTCCACAAGCTTCTCCAATGTGAATTCTTCCCGCAGGCTATGATTCTTCATGAACTGCTCCAGTGGGTCCCTTCCTTGGGGTGCAGTCACTCAGGAACAGCTTGCTCCAGTGGGGATCTCCAGTGGGGCCACAAGTCCTGCCAACAAACCTGCTCAGCTGTGGGGGCCTCTCTCCATGGGTGCACAGATCCTGCCAGGAGCCTGTTCCAGCACAGGCTTCCCACGGGGTCACAGCCTCCTTTGGGCACCCACCTGCCCTGACAGGGGGTCCTACATGGGCTGTGGGTGGATCTCTGCTCCCCCATGGACCTCCCTGGGCTACTGGGGCACAGCTGCCTCACCATGGTCTGCACCAGGGGCTGCAGGGGAATCTCTGCTCCAGTGTCTGAAGCACCTGCTCCTCCTCCTCTGCCTTCACTGGTCTTGGGGACTCCACGGTTGTTGCTCTCACTCTCATTCCACTCTTCAACTGAAGTTGTGCAGATTTTTTTTCCCCTTCTTAAATCTATTCTCCCACAGGCACTACCCCTGTCACTGACAGGCCAAGCATTGGCCAGCAGTGGGTCCATCTTGGAGCTGTCTGGCATTGGCTCTACCAGGAGCCATAGGAGAAGCTTATAGTTGCTCTTCACAGAACACACCCCTGCAGCCCCCTCAAAACCTGTACATGCAAACCCACCTTTGAAATACTGTGTGCTGAAATTTTTATTTTCCTAGCTGGACTGGAATAGGATAATAGCAGTACTGCTTATCTGTAAAATGTGTTATAAAAAATTAAGATTATTTTCTTCTTTTGCTTGCGTTAAGGGTCTTGTCAGACATATGACTGCTACAGATGTAACACAGAGAGGACATATGGCTGAAAGTAGGGACATATTTTCTATCACAGGAAAGTGAAGTTTCAGCCTCTGCTCATGGTCAGAGTCCCCACTGTTTCTGCTGTACATCAGGACAGGATGAGAGGCATAAATTTCTCATTTTTATTTCTGGAAGTCTGTGGTATATAGAAGGGCCATTAAAATGCAATGCACAAAAAAGACCCCATTAGAATGGATTTGATATGGAAGAAAGTTCACAGTGAGAAAAATTAAAACTGTTGAAATCAACAGATGGATAAAGAGAAAGGATTGAGTATAGAATAAAAGCAACATCTTCCCATAGAAAGCAAAAAAGAAAGATTCTTAAAAGAAACCAGAAAACTAGACACCATTCTACTTATAGAAATTTTCCTTTGTAAGATATAAATACAGAAGCACAAAGATCCAGATCCTCCAATAAATATGTTGATAACTCCAGTGATGCCTATGAAGGAATAGTAATTTACAGTAGCTTAGGATCCAACCCAAAGAATCACATAGGGCAAATGTTTATAGAAATGTGACTGACACTACAAATTTCCTTGCATTTTAGTAGGCATACAAAAGTCGATATAGACTAGGTATGAAAAGATATAGATTTTAAGGATGAGATGAATGGCTTTATCTGCAAACAAAAGGAAAGAGAAAGATCGGAAAATACCCAACTTGACCAACCTGGGACTTGTAGTACAAATGACATCCTGACTGCTTTCAAACTCTCTTCTTTGTTTGTGGTAAGACAGATAGAGATAGTACTAAAGGCAATCCTGCCTCTGATATATTGCAACTGTGTTAATTACCAAAGAGTGGGAACAGCCTTGCCCTCACAGCTGGGTGTGATAAAAGAGTGAGTTAGTTAGTAGAGAGTTAGTTGGAGTCTGACGGCTGTGCTGTGAGGAGGAAGGGGCAGGAGGTCATGTGAGGGACAGATAAGGTCAGCCACTGTATAAGGAATAGACAGGGTTAGGTGGCTGTGTTAGGGACAGGAAGCAGTGAGCTGGGACTGCAGGAGGAAGAGAGAAGGAGACAAAGAGCCAGAGCTGTGGGGAGCTGCCCATAGGATTGCTACACAGAAAAGATATGAAAGACTTCTAGATAACATGGTGCTGATGCTTGAAGCCCCCTGAAGTTTTTATTGAAGCACTCTGAATCCATGGCTGTCCTGACTATGATGTTTGCTCTTTTGCTGCTGCTGCTTGTTTTGCTGATTATCTCATCCCTAACCATGGTGCATGAGGACCTACCTCTCACTGTGGTGAATCTACTGCCAGCACTCAACCCTGTCTTCACCATCACATCTGTTTCCTGCCCATGGCTCCATCTTTAAAGGTGAAAATGTCCTTGGTAGTAGTGCTGTATTAAGAATTGCTTCTCTACTGATTCCTTTCTTTTCCTTTGCTTTATCTCCTATATGAATTAGTTTGTTTCCTCCAGCTCTATTAGTTCTATCCTGCAGATCCCCACCGTTCCCTCATCTGCTTCACTCCTCTCATCTTCAGTCATTTCTCTGCACATCAACTGCCCCATTTTTTGTGCAAACTGATAAAGTAGCACTTCTTTCTTCAGCTTGACAGACTCTTTTATTTTTTAATATTCATTTCCCCTTTTCTCTTACTACAGTAATAAGAATTTTGTTCCATAAAACCTCTGCTTGTCGCAGTGAGACTCTTGATTTTTTTTTTGCATTTCCTTCCCAATAAAAATACATGTAAATATTTTAAAGAAAACCCAAAACAACAACAACAAACCCCAGAAACCAAAAAATAAAAATGCTCCCCACCCCCCCCCCCCCAAAAAAAATCACCTCTCCAAGCTAATCCTTATCTCTGCTTGTTTTCCGCCTTGAAACCCCCCTGATGATTTCAAGAAGTTTCTGAAGCTCCTTTTCTCAATTTCTTTAGAAGATTTTCTTCCATCTTGTATTTTGTCCTCTGCATGCAGTTGGAACCTCAGTCAGATCACCTCTTCCTGTTCAAATTTAGGCCCATACAGTCCTCTGTGTGGCCATCCAGCTGCCTTCTATGCACTTGCTGCTCTCTTTTTCCTGAAACTTTTGCCTTGCTGGGCACCTTTGTCTATTCTGCTGGTGCTCACCTTCCTTGTCATCATTCATCTCCTTTCCTGGGGGTTCTTTCTCCATTGTGCTTCTGGAGTCCAGTGAGCAGCGACCTCTGCATTTTATTTTTCTCCCCCTCATGGTCTGGGTAATTGCAGTCACAAACACAAATTCTGCTGTTGTCTGCACTTTGAGGTGTCACACTACCTGGCTTGTGCTCACTCTGCTCCTCCTATACAAATTTAAATCCCAGCTTCTCTCTGTGATATTTACTCATGGATAATTAAACATCAGTTCCAGTTCTGCACAGCTAAAACCAGAACTCTTAGCTGCTCCTCCCTAACCTTCTCTCCTGTCTCTCATTGTGAACTTGTGTCCTCAAGTCTATCACTTGAGGATAAAAGTTTGATGTCAACTTGGTGTGGGCTGTGCAGGATTTAATTTCTGGAGGTTTTTTTTGCATAGTGAAGAAGACTGTTCTACCTGTTGACACAGCTGTAACATTTACCCAGGGCTCCCAGTGTCAAATATGACAATTGTTACTTTTTTATTTTTGAATTCACCAAATGTGGACTTAAACTGCACAACTTACCTTTTTGTCTAGGGTACTTTTCTCTGCATCCTTCTACTGATTTAACCTTCTATATCAAATCAAGTATAAACTAAATTTTATTACATTTAAAGCCTTTTGTGGAGACTCAACATCAATCTCTCCTCCGTTCAGGGCTAAAAGGTAAATCCTGCCCCCATGCCACCAGCTTGACTTCCATACTTGTCAAATTTCTACACCTTTCTCTCTACCTGTGAGAATGTCTTTACAAACAGTTAGTTATCTCATTCTTTTCCCTAAAACACTTCTTTGCTCTGTTGACAATAATTAGGTTGCCTGTGCTCTTACTTTCCTGTTTACTTCAATTAATAATATCTGCTTAGAGTTTCTCTGTGATTTCTGCCTGTTACCCATCAGTTTCCTGTTGTCTAATATGCAGATTGCAAGCTCCAAGAAACAGGGCTGGTGTTCACATTTGTACAGTGCTTGGCATTATGGTGGTCCTTAAATATCTTAATGAATCTACTAAAATATTATAAAAAAACCTAGAATTACCCATGACAAAGATGATACCTTTTAAAAAAAGAGCTAATGACCGTGGAAGTGCGTGTGCATATGTGCATGAATGCTCCTTGCCCATGCATGTCATGACTGGGCATATTTCCTGTGGGGTATAGCAGAGAGACAACACATGGTGTTCAAAACCTACCTCTGACCTGCAAGGTCTTAAATCTATATTCACTCTCTCCAGAGGCCAAAGAATTGGCTCCCTGGACTCAGGCTTTTGAAGTGCTGCAATTGAGCTTCACTGCCACAGCAAGGCACTTCACTGCAGGTGTAGCTGGAAGGAAGGAGAGATGGCAAACAGACTGCAGATAATAACATTACTGAAAGCACTGCTGGTGCAGAAGTGAGTATATGAGGCAAGAGAGAGCTGGGCACAAATAGCAGTAGCTAAAAACTGGCCAAACTGAGGAAAAAAAAATAAATGGAGGGGAGTAAAATTAAGTTTGGTTTTAAGGACCTTGGAAATGACATATGGGGCAAAAATATAAAAGAACATATGAGGACACCTTTGCTCTTGCAGTTTTGCCAGTATCCTGCTACTCGGCTCTCCATTTGGTGAAGACACTTCCAAACAATTCAGTGCTGCTGTCTCTTTATGCTGTGAGCATGGTCTGGTGGCTGTTCCACAATATAGCACACAGGAGGAGGTTTGCTTGAATGTGATCTCCATAAAGTTTGTTTACAATGATAATCAAACATTATTGGTCTTTGTGCTGAGTACACAGTGATTTAGGCTCTCAAACCACAGTACAGCCAAACACCAGGGAAACATGGGGAAGGAGACATCTGCCAGCACATGAGGCTGTGCCCTTCCTGCTGTCACAGGAGGATTCAGAAATGGCACAAGGACTTGGACATGAGGTCCAGTTCTTGCGGTGCAATGAGCAGCATTTCTGCCAAGCAGTCAGTAATGAAGGGCCTGTGAGTGCTCTCAGTTCAGCCATTTGCAAGGTGAATATAAAACCTCAGATTTTTAAACTGTAACCTCATGATATTTCTGAGCTCTACAATGGCCGTTGGAGCTGCAAAGGGAAGTCCTTACACAAATTTTGGTGGAGTTTTTCAGCTCAGATTTTG
The DNA here is from genome assembly GCA_024734555.1 of Trochalopteron elliotii. Classification (NCBI taxonomy): domain Eukaryota; kingdom Metazoa; phylum Chordata; class Aves; order Passeriformes; family Leiothrichidae; genus Trochalopteron; species Trochalopteron elliotii. Next base: position 12,692,942 of record JANPWX010000096.1, on the reverse strand, counting down.
CTCCACTGCCATTATTTTCATGCTGTTTACTTGTATAATGATCAAAATTATTCAGTAATTTTTTGCTTCACAGGGCCTTGTCCTCCACTTTCTTCTCCTCTTATCATGTTTTGTGTTGGTATAAGGCAGCATCTTCTGTCTCTGTTTCTGCTGATCCCCTGGCTGAGTCTTTGATCAGCCCTTCTGAATCAAGATGTAAGTCTGGGGAAGTACCAGGTTTGTGAAGTCTAATAAACATGATGTGATATTTCTGCCCTCCAAGAAATACAGGCAGGGATCTCTGCCTGTTGCTCCCTATAATTAGGGAGCAACAGGTACTGCAGATATTGTTTTCCAGATGAATCCAGCTCATGGTTGTACCCAGGAGAAAATACCAAGATGAATGGTGCTGTGGGTCCAGAAATTAGACAAGTCGCAATTTTTCTCAGATTCCCAGGTGGAGAAGGCGTCTGGTCAGTAGCAGACTCTTGGATCATGACATGAGGAAGACCATGCTCTGGAGCAAGGCCTCTGCAAGGCAGGGCTGGCCAGCAGTGGGAACCACATTGAGAGGATGGGAACCAAGGTCCTTGGTCCAGAAAGTAGCCAGGAATAACCAAGCAAGGGCTGGGAGGCAAAAGCAAGTGTTCAGTAGCTGAAGGCAGAAACTGGGAGCAGGGATAATAAGGCAGGCAGGAATAAGAACCAAAGGCCAGGAGGAAATAACTGGAGCATAGCTGCAGCAATGAGAAATGGTCAGCACTGGACTGAAATGGTCAGTGCTGCCTTTTATACCTGATAAATACAGCAAGCCATCTGTCAGCCTGTACACCTGGAAAAAACGGCTTGCTGCCTGACCTCTGCAAGGCTTTGCAAGGATTGTCTCCAAACTTGCAGTGGGGCTTGTCTGATGCTCAGTAAAGAAAGAATCTGTAAAAGACCTCCACTCAGCTAAGAGAACAATAATCAGCTAAGAGAGCAATAATAGTCTGAACAATATATTATTTTTCTACACTGGACAGACCTGAGCATTGCTGGATAGTAGCCGTTTGCTTTCAAATTTTCATCCCTAAGTGCTGAGCAAAAAATTATAGCCCTGCAATACAGTTTTTGACTGACAAATCATTCTAAGAATTAAATGTGTGATAGACTGAATTATTGTAGAAGTTATCAAATGAATCGTTAGGAAAAATTGTTCTTAGCCAGATCACTGCTAGGGGCAAGCAATAAAGAGAAGAAAAAGAAAAAAAAGGAGGAAAAAGAAAATGCCTGGGGCAGTGGCCTCCAAGTGTGACTGCCACACTAATAAATTAGAAAAAGAGTCATTAGTAGGTGCAACAAAGTGGAGAATCAAGGCCCAAATCTATGAAAGTTAACAATCCAATGCTAATGAAGACCTATCTAGATATTTGAAAGGAAAAGCAATAAGGAAAACTTTAACAGGAATCATGCTGATAAAAATAATTTAGTACAAAGCTATGTTCATGGCATGTTGGAAACTGCAAGGAGCTCACACTGACTGTCTCAGCAGGAAGGACACTAAGGCCGTGGGCAGGTGTCCTTCTCAGGGCCACTGGAAATAATTAATTAGTCTGGTACACCCACAGCAGCTCATCACAATTCCTCTCTAAGGCTCTGCTACCTGTCAGCCTGGAATGAGCTTCGATGGTCAGGACCTGCTGTGCTCTACCCTTTAATTTTGGCTAAAACCCTAAGCAGGCAGCCAGCTGCCCTCAAAGAGTGGGACACCAGGGTGGGGAAGAGGGCCAGCAGCCCCACATGGCTACCTGCAGGCTATTCCTCTTTGGGATCCAAACTGCCTCTCCTCTGCCTCAGGGGATGCTCTATACTGGAGTGCCTCCTTTCAAAGACAGCCCTCCATGTTCAGTGCAAAATAGTAGGAAAGGACTGATGTTGGAATGGAGTCTTTCACCAGCACCAGTACAAAATGCCTCAAAGTATTTTGCATGCAATTTTCAGCTTGCTGAGAGTTTCAGATTTTGCTATTTTTTTTTTGCTGATTTTGAATATGAGCTTTGTCTATTTTTCAATGTCCAAACATTTCCATGTCCAGGAAGACCACACCCTATTCAGCTGCATCAATAATCTGAGCATCACTTCAAATGATCTGTAGTTTTTGTTATCAGAACTATGACACAACTGCCTGGGACATTGTTTCATGGTCTGAATGTCTTTGTGTTCCCCTCTTGAAACAAATAATTAATGACGAGTAATATTTTCACAATGGTTTTGTATGAAATGCATCTTTCTTTAGAAAAACAGATCTTAGCAGTTCATTCCCTTTTGACATGTGCAGATCTTTTCCAATACTTCTGCCATGTCATTCTTGAATAGATAAAAATTGTGTGGTCTATAGTTTAAAAAATGATGTAAGGTAAGTATATTTCCCTGGCTGTTACAATGCATTGATTTTATCAAGCAGTATTGCATTGTGATGAGCTGCTAGAATGGAAATGTTACTTCCTTCATGCTTTATCCTATGTTATTTAGACATTTTTAAACTTGGGGTTGACAATCCCCACAGGAGGTGGTGATGGATGCAAGGGGAGTGGCAAGAAAGACAAGCGAGGGAGAAAAGAAATTATCATAGATGAAGCCAGCAATGCCACCATTTTCCCTTGTGTGATTTTATTTATATATTTGTCTCATACCACAACCCTGTCTCTTAGGGATTCTTTGAACATCAACTTCATTAGTTACGAAGGCAGCAATCCATAACCAATTTTCTTTTCATGTCAAGCTTGTTCATGTATAAACCCAGCCCTTTTGTTGGAAACATTTGCAATTAATCCCACAAACAAAGAAAATGCAAATCATACAGTATACCCTAAGCAACCCTTCTGACTCAAGGCCCTGACCACCATCTATTATACACTAAAATGAATTGAAATTCCCACTTTGAGTCTAACCTAATTTTCTAGTGATAATAGGCATGGATTCCCAGAAGCATTCTATGCATCTAGATAGTAACATCCTAATTTCCCTTCCTGGTAAATGTTTTAAATAAGATTTTAGCACCAAAGGAAATTAACCTTTAAATTAATTGTAATTATAAAATGCCATCACTGATTTTGTCTCCAGACTAATTACTTGCTATTATTTAAACAAACTGCACCTCCTCAGAGCTTTTAAGTTTGTTTCTCTCTGTAGTGCTGTGCCAAATGATCACAGAGCAGGCTGTGTAATGTCTGCCAAGCCCTGTGACACCTTGGACTGCTCAGGTCCATTTGCATCTCAAATGCAGCCGGTTTCACTTGTCATATCTTCCTGCCATAAACTTGTTCCCCTGTGCTTCAGCCTCTGCAGCTCAGGCGTTTTCAGCCTGTGCCTTGGAAGCAGCGAGCACACCTTAGGGGACAAAGATTGCCTGTGCTCTGTGCCGAGGAGAGTGAGACGCTCAACAGCAGCCTTCTGCTCTGTGAGGGGCCCCCTCCAAGACAGGACATGACTGGAAATAATAACACAGGAACCAGCTAGTGATATGTGCAACAGATTGATGTTGTACAGGCATCTCGGGGAATTTCCTGAATGTTCCTGGTGGTGCCATGGCTCTCCTAGGCAGCTGTCCTTAAGGATGACAAACATGAAGTAGCACCTTGGGATTTCAAAATCTTCTCTCTCCACACTTCTATCGGCATTCTGACAGCCAGAGGCATCCCATTTTCCTCCCTCTGGTTTACTTAGTTCATGTAGCAGTCACCACACTAAATGAAACAAGTAAATGGAAAAAGCTTCTAATTGAGCTGCAGCCTGCAAATTCAAGAGCACAGCTGAGCAAAAACAAGATGAAACTTCAAATCTGTAGTGCATTCCTTGCATTCCCATTCACAATGATCTGTTCAACATTTTGGAGAATAACTCTGTTTTAAATATGGGGTTTTATTTGTTCCTATTATTATTTGTTGCTGTGCTGCCTCTGCAAGCTGTCTAGGCTGTCCCCAGCACCAACCACACAAGTTAGACCAGTGATTCCCTGTGCTGTGAGAGAGGTGTCTACCACAGACAGGGCAGATTGCTCTTTGGGGTTACAGCCCTGCCTTCACTGACTGTGGGGGAAATCTTGGTTGTTGCTTTAAGCTGCAGGCCTACCTACGTGTGGCTGTAGGAGTGTGAGATAGATGCCTCCTGTGACAGCATGGCAAAGGTGAAGATGGAATCACTGGTGTTTTCCAGAGAAAGACTCTGGACACACTACACAAATGGTAAGTGCAAAGCTAATGAAGTGTATAGCTGATCTCCTTGTTTCAGGAGGAGAAAAGTTGGACACTTTCAGGAAGAAAAGACCACGGGGGAAATTAAATACAGCTAGATTTCTGGCGGCTAAGGAAGTCCGTGAACAGCAAATTGCTGTCAAGAATTTCTGGGAACCACAAACTTGGGATGGGAAACAAAGAAACAGAATTAATACTCAAATGCTTGCTACAGGTTTCTCTTTCTCTTTGTTTTAGAGAATTTTTAAGCAGGAATGGAAGCTGAAGTATTATTTTTCTGTAATGTCTCACTAAGCAGATTGTAAAAAGCATTTGGCACAGAAATAAAGCGATACCTGAGCATATTCTGCACTTCAATAGTGCCTTTCATCCCAGAAGCTCAAAGTTACGAAGCAGCACGCCTGTGAGTTTGTCCCTCTAATTATTTCCCATTTTAAATATGGTAAACAGAAGTACAGAAAGTTTAAGCAACCTGCCCAAAGGTGGAAGCCTGCCTGCAACAGAGATAAAAAGAAAGTATTTTCCTATCTGTCTGTCTGTCTATCTATCTATCTATCTATCTATCTATCTATCTATCTATCTATCTATCTATCTATCTATCTATCTATCTATCTATCCCATATGCATGTCAAAACTTCACATCTCTCACATATAAAGAATTTAATATTGTCTTTTAAAAGAAAATCTTTGTCATCACTTTGGTACTTCCCAGGTCAGCCTGGGACCCCAGAGTGGATTGTTGTTCAGCACCAAATTTATTGGCACATAATACTGTATTGCTCACCAGAAGATATTTCCTATCTAGGGTATTTTTGTCTTGCTGAATATTTTCAGTAATTAAAATGGAGTCTTTAACACAAATTTTTATTGGAGGGGGAGGAGTGAAATAATTTTAAAGGGTTATATAGAGCTTTACTTCTGTACCAAGACATCCCCAATAGCAGGGTTCCAGGGAATATGCAGCAAAAAACTTCTAGACAAAGTTGCAATTCCTTTTGCTTTAACTGGAAACAATGCCAGGAGAAAAGAAGAAAGTGTATGTGCAGGTTGGATCCCTGCTAGCATTAGATGGTGCAAAGGTTGTACCTCATGGTACACAAGGGAACATTCAGAGGAGCCATATCTGTTCTCTGATTGCCTTGCCATTGCCTAATAGAAGGTAAACACTATTTCTGCTCCCTCTCTAGGTCAGCAAGAGAGCCTTCTAGGTTAGGATTTTACTCTGAGACAGACTAAATTAGAGATTTTCTCTTAGGGGTTCATTCTTAATCAAAGGTGTCCCTCTAATAACAAGCAAGTCTCCTTACCCTCATCAGAACCTGTAAGGTGAGTGCAGAATTCCCATTTCAGTAACCCAGGTTTCTTTCTTAATTGCTTAGACACAAAAAGCCCTGGGAGGATGCTGTTTGACCACTTATATTCCAGTGTTTCCCACAAAACATCTAGATAGTTAATGAAGTTTTCAAAAATACATTGAATTTTCTTTTAGTAAGGGAGTATCAGCTTATAGCAGGGAGCCAAATTGCTAGTGAACAAATGCACATTAAAGGAACATTTTGATGTTACTAAAAATAATGCGCAGCCTTTAAAAAATGTAGGTCTAAAATGATTTTGGGAGACAAATGAGGAGCTCCAGTAAGTTCACAGTCATTGAATGCCTCCAAGTAAAGGCTATTGCTGACATTTTCATGTTTTATTTTTAATTGCTGCAGCTAATAATGCTAATGAGGTAAGAATGGAAATGGCTTAGGCATTCCAATGGCAAAGAGGAGAGCGTGGAGTTGGCAGCAGTGCTGCTGAGAACCCATCCTTCCTGAGGAGGAGGGGTTGGAGACCTGAGGCACTCCAACCTTCAGAGTCACTCCCTCCTATGCAGCCAGAGGGAAAATGTTTGGGAGTGGCAAACCTCCCCTGAGAGAAGCAGCCAAGGAGGATTCTTCTCTTGTCTGCCCCTTTGACACAAGTGCTGCAGTTTGACTCTGGTGCACCTGGTGTTAGAGCACTTCTAGGACTGTACCAGGAGAGAAAGCAACTTCCTCTTTAATCCTTGGTGAAGAATTAACCCAAAGCAGATTGTTCTCATGAAAGGTAGCACAGACTTGAGCTTTGATTTAGGAGGCCCACAGCTGGATTTATTTGGTGTGTGAGTAATTAAAACCTCTAGATTTGCTGATTCACTCCTAGTTATGACCATGATTTGATCACTGTATTGTTCCATTCCTAATCCTTTAGTGAGGTTAGAGCAGGTTAATCTTAGTGAAATGTTTGTTTAATTCTACACTAACTCATTTCTTCTCTTAATAAAATCTGCATAAAGAATGGAGAAATAGTAATTCTTTCAGCTTGTTCCAATTACTCTGAGAGCAAAGCTAATTCTGCTGAAGCAGCTCAAGAGCAACTTGACTGTGTCTCTACAGTTGAGGCTCCATGCCAAAAGAAGATGAGACACCTAAACTCCAGAGCAGTGTCAATATCTTCATCTGGTTAAAATCTGGAATATGCCCATATTATGGCTCTTGGACACTGCATGGCTTTTTCTCCAGTCTTATGCCTTGCTGCTCAGTAGTGCCAGGTTCAGTGTTTCTGCCTCTTTTGCTCCTCTTTTGGACTACTGTTGTTCCCATGGCCCATTAGAAAAGCAGAAGAAATGGAATTGAGTTATATGGGTGTTCACTTCATCTGTTGTGAAAAGCAAAAGACTTTTTCTATTGGTCCTGTCTCATCAGAAAGGACTTGTGGCTAAATAACACTTTGATATGACCCAATACATTTACCCTTATGGTTCTCTCTATTTGTCTGTAAGGCATCCCATTTTTGTAGGCATGAGTGGTCCTGAAAGGCAGAGATCTAGATATCTCCTGTGATGTCTGTGAATATGGAGGTGGATAAGAAGATGAAAATATCCCTCTGTTGCTCTTCATGGACTACTTTGGTGCTGGGAAAGCAGGGAAGTGTGGTTGTTGCTTTCTGGTGACTGTTTTTACTAGAGGATCTTTCACAGTTGATCTTTCACATTGCTAGCACACAGAGGGAACATCAGCTACCAGACTTCTTTGAAACACAAACCTGGCCTCACTCCTTATCAGGTGTGGATTCTAGGCAGAGGTCAGGGGTAGCACAGTAAAGTTTTTTTTTCCTATGCTAGATGCTCAGCAGCTTTGGAGGAGGGAGTATGCTGTGAGTAGGAGGGATACCTTCATCCCACTGTCATAGAATTTGCTCCAGAGTTTGCAACAGGCAGGGGTGAGGGACTGGAAAAGTGGAAGAAGAGCCTATGGAAAGAGAAACACAGCTAGGGGATCTGGAGCTATCTCTGATCAAAGACTTTTGGCAGGAAGCTCTAGCGATGAATCTGGGAATCTTTTCCTGAAAGCTTTTCTCCTTAGCATTCACTTGGTCTGCATGACATGACTCCATCTGTGATTATATATGGAGAAAGTCAAGTTTAGGCATCTTCCTCTAGAGTACAAATGCTATATAACAAGACATTCACAAGGGATGCACTTCTCATAAGAGCACAATAGATGGATGTGTTGCCAAAAGGGATGGAAAAGGCGAGGGAAAATGCAGCTTAGAAAATAAAACCTGAGCAGGGTATATTTGTACAGACTGCAGGCCCTGGCTGTCACAGTGAACACTTGGTACATGGCAAGTGGATGTCTGAACAGAGAGAGAACTAGAATCATTCTTACTTGCTACTTCATGAGGCCTTTCAGTAGAAACCAAAGCTGTTTTAATTTTATGATACTTTGGGGGGCCAGATCCAATCTGAGCATTATTACACTGTTGGCACAACTCAGCCACAGAAGTTCCCTTTCCCTTTTTTGCCAGCCAAGCTCCCAAACCTCAGCAGAGGGCAAGCTGCAGCACCTAAGCTTCTGCTGGCTTCATTGCACTGGGGGGGGATTCACCCTGGGGGCTCAGAGAGGTGCTGGCAGATGGGTGAGATGCTCTTTGACTGGAGGAGGAGACCTGGCTGGGGTGTACGAAAAAAATAATAATGAAATCTAAATGACAAAAGTAATGACAAAATAGTCAAGGTGATGGCAAGAAAATGTTCAAAGAAGCATGACAATCTGTGGCTGCTGAACAACAGGGAGCTCTTGCTGCAGAGAGAAGAAAACAATACCATATTGGCCATGGCACTTAGCTGCCAGGAATGCTGCTTTATGAACCATGGGAGAAGTCTCCCAAATGTGGTCTGATGTCTGCGCTTGATTGGTGAGCCAAGCCTCATGTCCCTTCCTTGCTTTTTACTGATATCATGCCCTAAAGCACTACAGAATAGTGAAAAAAAAATATTTAAGCCCTTAGAAGAGGGACAGAACAGTATTGAATGGGATTTCATTTTGGGGGACAAAGAAAAACTCTCTTCCAGCTCTGTGGATAATGAATGCATTTCTGAGAAAGCAGGAGAGACTACATATGACTGGTTACTTCCCTAAACAGAAGAGTCTATTTGTGACATATCCCTGCTCCACACAGCTGTCCCAAACCCTTTGTACTCTTTATACCTTCCTCACTTCCACAGAAACACAGACAACTGAAATGAGCATAGTCGAAACGACCTCCAAAGTGTGGTGGTTTGATTTCAGCATTAAATCTCCCCTTGATGGTTCACAGTGACACTGTATTGCCAATAGATTATAGGGTTGTAGCTATTTTCCATGCAGGAGAACACACAAAGGAACCCCCGCCAGCCCTAGCAGGGCCCTCAATCAAATATAAACCCTTTAGCTTCCTGTTGCAGAGCTCTCCCTAGGATTCATGTATATTTTATCAAAGTTACATGCTGTTCTGATACTTGTTTCTAAAGTGCTTTAGTATGAATCCCAAGATGTACTGAAATGCTGCAGTGGCCCTTTCAAAAAAAAATCCAGGTTAGAGAAAAAAAAATGCTCTACAGCATGCAGTAAGAGCAAATTTTTCTCAACAGGCTTCTACTGATATAAATAAGCAGAAGAAACACAAACCTATATCTATATGAAATCATTTCACTTCATGTAATTGTACCCTGGGAGCAGCGGGAACCAAGAGGAGCTCCACTGTTTCACCTCTCATAAATGAAGGTCCTGTGATGATCTAAAGCTATTTTTTTGCCAGAAGTGCTTTTACAAGACAACATACATGCCAAGACAAAAGAGCTATAACCTCTGTTGTAACCAATTACCCTGAAAATAGTTAATAACAGCCTGGAGTGAGGGAAAAAGAAAAAGGCAAAAAAAAAAAGGACAAAAGAAAAAAGCTTGTATTTACTAATTGGGATTTTTTTTTCTTTCTTTAAAAAAACCAACCAAACAAAAAACCCAACAAAAAATAACAAACTTGTTTTATGTCTTAGCTAAGTTGTGAGATAAAGAGTTGCAATGATCTTTCCAGAAGAAAGGTGTATGTAATTTTAAACAGGTATTTCATGACTCCTTTGTCTCTCAGACATTTCCAGATTTTAGACCAAGAAGGATGGACAGAAAACATGATCTGGCTACAGTAAAATAAGGCATTTAGGTTGCAGTCAGCAAGAGCCAGCATAGTGGAGAGGTGATTTAAAAAAAAAAAAAAAAAGCATCCATTTTGTATGTAATAAAGCTTTAGTACTTACAGCTGTCCTCTTCTTCAGTAATACACTTCACAACATAACAGGCATAGATGAAGCCTGCCAGCTGAAACAAAATGTAATAGTGTTAGATGTAAGACTGATACCACAGAGAAACAAGAGATGGCTTTAGAAAAGTGACTACAGAAACAGAAAAAATAACAAAATTCAACAGACTTTCTTTGGTGAGGTAAAGATAATTCTCCACAACAATTTAATAATTTTAATTAAATAGGGGAATTCTACATCTTTCTTGAAAAACGCATCCTTCAATAAAACTTCCAAAAATGGATCAAAATTTTTCCAATGCCTAGTTGACTTCTTTTTGATTATTGAAAAAATAGAAAAGTGAATGGGTATTTGGACAGATGAGCTTTTAGCTACTGAAAATGCAGATATTTCTGTCAAAATCAGATTTTCTTTCCAACAAAACCTGGACCTCTAGCAGAACTTTTTTTAGAATCAGAACTGTGCAAACTAAATCAAGGACAAATTCAGTGCACTTGTAAACCAGCTTTATAATGATATTTTATCAGTTGAAATTGGGGCTGTGGATTAATGGAACTTGTTCCCATATCTGCAATAGTCCCCAAGCCTCATGACAAGTCACTTTGGACAGTCCTGGATGTGTTTACACCAGCATCTCACACAGCAGCTGGCAAATTTGTGTCATGTTCCCTTCAATCCTCTCTGTAGAGCACACCCAGAATTGAATTGTAAACAGAAGTAATAGGATTTAAAGAAAATTAAAATCTGGAGTAGTTATTGAAGTACCACCTGAAAAACATTATAATAAAAAAAGGAATAAATGGCCAATATCACCCATGCAACAGGCCAAGTGTCATGTGAGGCAGCTGCTGGTCCCTCCAACAAGTTCTGTTGTTGCTAAGTTAGACCAGAAGTAAAAGAACAAATACTGAGCAGCAACACGTCACATGTTGCCTGCTTTACACAACTTCCCTTACATGTAGGTCTGGGGAGTTTTCTCTACTACATTACAATAAATCATTTTTCATCCTTTAGCTCATCACTGAAGTTTGGATGGTAGGACGTCAAAAGCATTACAGTTATTTGATCTCTGTGTAGTGAAAAGTAAGCCGTGCTGCCAAAATGCATTATTCTGCACAGGTCACCTCACAGAGATATTTTCACGAGCTGCAAACCCATCTGTACATTTTGGGAATTCGTTCTTTATATGGATAATAAAAATGCCTAGAGGCTTCAGCCAGGACTGAGCTCTGTGTGAATGGTGCAAACCCCATAATCTCTGGCTGAAGGAGATGATGATCTTAACCTCACTGTGAGTAATCAGTGGGTTGGACAGTAGAAGAAGTGAAATTTGAGAGACCATGTATTATAAATGCTGGTTAGTAAAAATGGATTTTTTTTCATTAATCCAAGGCATATGCACAATCATTGCAATACTGTGGGTTCTTAGAGTCCTCAATATTACCCATATATAAATTAAATGTAAACAAATCCATCCTCTGATGCCTTCAGACCAGAGGCAGTGACTATGTCACGTTTATTCCTGCTCTTACAAAGATATTCCTGGAATTTCTGTCATTTTTCTATGTAGGAAGCTACCTATACCCACAAATTCTATCTTCTAATATCTGTATGGGTAAGAGATGGCAAAAGGGGAAAAATAAAAGGTCAGCCTCAAGGCTTTCCTGAAGAGATCAAGACTTGATTTGGAGATCACACTGAAGCCAGCATAGGCATTGACTGCTCACAGTTTAAATTCCTGTTGGAAGCCCAGAAGCTGCATTACAATGGAACGAAACCATTAATTTTGTCATTTATCATAAATCTGCCTTACAGTGCTGCTGGGAAGATTTTACACCTGGGAAGGGTGAAATATTCACTGCTGGACACAAAGAACGCACTGTACCAAGAAGTGGCATTCAGCTAATATCAGCATTTCATCTCTCCTTTATTGGATCATTCTTCCCTTTTGTTTCTTGGCTTCAAGACAGAGGGCTAATTTGCTCCACTGACTTATGCCCTGTATAACCCCATTGACTTCAATGACATTACTTGAGGTTTAATTCAGCAACGAATTAGACCCAGAAAGGTTATTCCTAAATGATTCCATTCTTGGATGTGGACCTTGGCTTAATAGTTTCTCTGTTCTCTTTTTACAGACCATCAGATCCAAGACAGCTGAATAGTTGCATCTCTAGCAGGCTCCTGTAAGAATGTAACCCCACACCAGAGCAGCCTATGGCAATCCTTTTCTTGCACTAAGTTCAATACTTTACTGTCTTCTAAACCACCATAAGTTCATGTTATTAACTGAACTTATCTTACAAAGCACAGCAAACAAACTGTATCACAAATGGTGTTTAAAACTGATCTTTTAATTGTATTCAGTTACATCGCTGAAATCTCTAGGGAGCTCCTTTGATATATAAGCAAATCCTACAGCATTTCATCAGATGAGCATGTTGATTAAAAGAATGCCTTAAAGCTCAAATTGTTCTGATCTAAGTACACATGTCAGGTTTTTTTCCCATGAGATAATCAGAGTTCATAAAAGAAACCTCCCCTTCTCCCACATTTATCCAGCCCTTTGCTTGGTAAACATAATAATTTTGTTCTTATTCAAATCTCACATTAATATTTTCTTCTTTCTCTCTCTCTCTTTTTTTTTTTTTTTTTTTTTTTTTTTTTTTTTTTTTTTTTTTTTTT